>CAUYRT010055695.1:0-39634 GCA_963574885.1 Lepilemur ruficaudatus
CCTTGAACCATCTCTGAAATCCAACCACCCAAATCCCTTTCAATTCCCCACCTCACCGCCTTTGTGGGATTAGCAGAAGAGGCATCGTTCTTCAAGGGATTCTCTGACTTAAACAATCGGCCTCAGAACTGAAAAGACCACATCCCACCCTCCTGGTCTGAGTCTTCTCACCTGGGAGACCTTCTGCTGTGTCCCTCGAACTCTTCTCACTTGACCAAGGGTCTCAGTATCTGCGTTGGAATCAGTGAGCCTGAGCAGGAACAACGGTCCCTTATAAGCTGTGTGGCTTTGAAAAAGGCACTCAACCTCTCTGATGCAGTGATCCCATTTGGAAAATGGAGACGAGGATAATCTGTACGAGTTTCCTCAGGTTGCTGTAACAAATGACCACAAACTTCAGGGCCTTAAAACAACAGAAATTTAATCTCACAGGTCTGGGGGCCCAAAGTCCTACATCAAATCATTAGCAGGGCCACACTCCCTCTGAAGTATACATATAAGGAAGAATCCGTCCTTGCCTCTTCCAACTTCTGCTGGCTCCAGGTGTTCCCTGGCTTGGAGTTGTGTAACTCCAGTCTCTGCCTCTGTCTTCACATGGCCACCTCCTCCCCGTGTGTCTCTCCCCTGCGTATCTCTTATAAGGACATTTGTCACTGGATTTAGAGCCACCAGATAATCCAGGATAATCTCAAGATCCGTAATTACATCCGCAAAGACCCTTTTTCCAAATTAGGTCAAATTCACAGGTTCCGGAAGTTAGGATGTGGATATATCTTTTTGGTGGTCACCCTTTAACAGGCTACAAATAGCTCCTTCATAGGGTTTTGTCATGGTTGAAATGAGAGCATGAATAGAAGGTGTCCGGTAGGGTGTCTGGCACAGAGTGTGCCCAACAAGTGTAGAGATGTAGTTCTCTTTCCCTGCTCCTCTGCCTCTGCCTCTGCCCCACTCCTGTCCGTGGAAGCTGGCCTCTTGAGTTGGCCGCTTGTAGCTTGTCCACTGACACTAAGGCCACGTTAGCAACTTGTATGTGATCATGACTCCATAATCCCTCCCGCCACATACAGAAATCTCTGATTCATACGGGCATAGCACTTATTTCATTTATCCCCATTACACAGATGGGCACATGGAGGCTCAGAGAGGTTACATCACTTGTTAGGCCTACTTGGCTAGTCACTGGCTTATCAAGTGAAGCCATCAACATCCCCGAATTCCAATGTATGAGCAGAAGTGATCCTGATGAGGATGTCCCACCGCCGTGGGTCATCTGGAGGTGAAGAGAATACAGGGAGATGACTGTCCAAGAGCTGTCATTCCTGCCAAAGATCAAACGCGTCTCTGCCTTTGCTGTGAGCCCGACTGTAAGAGCCAATAGCACAGCATTCCCCCTTGGCTCGCTCAGGGCACCAGCCCATCTGCCCCCTCCACAGAGGTCTGAGAGAACCTCATAGTTGAAGTTCTTGTTTTAAATTCTTGTCACGGTCAAAGAGGTCAAGTGGGAAATAATCTTGAAACCATGACTACCTGGCCTCGGGGGGCTGCGGTGTAGGCACCCCCAGAGAATACAAGGGAGGGGCAGCTGCCGGGGTTGTAGATTGGACGCTCACTCACAAGCTGTGTGACACGAGGCATGTACTTAGCCCTCTCTGAGCCTCTACCTGGCCACTTGGAGACCAAGTAGGTTGGACAAGGTGATGGATCAGCCTCTCCAACTCAGCCATTCTAAGAATCCTGGACTCCAGCATCTTTGTACTAGCACATCTGTCTGAAATAATAAACAGAGAAGGAATAAACCTAAATCATCAGAATCCAAGTCTTTCCACTTCTTCTGCCTCCAAATGCTTGGTCTAATTGCTTGCTATAAAAATGATAATGTATTTTTCCTACTTAGCTTGTGACCTTGAGCAACTATCTGACCTCTCTGAGTCTCACTTTTCTCATCTATACAATGGGAATAATATGAATCCCTATATTATTGAATTACTGTAAGGATTAAATGGAGAGTGTTATGTACGCAAAGCCTATAACACCATATCAGGTACTGCCATAGGGAATGTTCTAGCCAAACCCTTCTAGAACTGGCTGCTGGCATTACCCTCCACAAAGAGGTAACGGCTAGACCTGCATGTGTCTGTGTCTCTGAACATGTGTGTGTACATCCATGTGTTTGGCGGGGCAGGGATGGGAGAGATCTTTGTATCCAAGTGGACGTGAGCCGGATCTTTCACTTCTGGGCTCCAAAAGCTTTACTAGTCACTTCTTCTTGCTAAGCCCTAATCACTCTCCTGTGGGTGGGAAGAATAATGTCAGGTAGATTCAGTGATACAAAGGGATAAGGAGCTTAGAGTTATACAAATAACTGCATTCTCTCCTCAAATTAGGTCAGAGGTGGAACTTGGAGGCTGGGTGTTGTGGGGCACATATGCGGCCCGAGAGCACCCCACAATCCTATCAGATAGGCTGTGATTCTCCTAGACGATGGGCTGCTGTTTCATTATCTGCTATTCACTCAACAAACATTCATCGAGCCACTCCACAAGTCAGAGCCCAACAAGACCCAGCCCCGTCGTGGAGGACCCTCTGACCAGTGAAGGACACAGTCACGTCCAAAGATCACTGGAGTCCAACGAATACCCCTAAGGGAGTCAGAGCGGGGAGCGGCGCAGGGAGGAGGGAGGAGGCTAGCTCTGGGAGAAGCAGGAAAGGCTTCGGAGAAGAGGAAGCACTGTGTCTGGGCCTGGAGTGGGGAGAAGTTGGCCAGGCGGTGCAGAGAGGGAAAGGGCACTGCCGGCAGAGAGGGAGGCAGGTCTAAGAGCAGGGGGTGCTGGAGGGCTGCAGGGTGTCTACAGCGGGGATGGGGAGAAGTCTGGTGTGGACAGAAGAGGAGCCTGGAGAGGTGAGTTTGGCCAGGAGGAAAAGGGCCCGATGGCCTTGCCAAGGAGTGAGGACAAAGAGAGCCAGAGACACAGTCAGCTCTGACTCCGACCACAGCTCGGATCAGCGTGGTCCGCCGGTCAGCAGCATCCATGCCACCAGGAGCTTGTTAGAACGCAGGGGGCTCGGGCCCCACCCTGGACCTGCTGCATCTGGAACTCTGAGGGTGGTGTCCAGGAATCCGTATTTTACAAAGCCCTCCAAGGAGGAGTTTGCAAAGCACCCGTGTAGAGCGCAATAATGATCCCATTTAAGGAGCACCGACCCTGCGACAGGCACTGGTCCCAGACCTTTACACACCTTACCCTATTTAATCCTCACACAACCTATGAGTTGGTTCTGTCACTATCCCCACTTTATAAGTGAGAAAACTGAGGCCCATGGAGGGAAAGTTACTTATCTGAAGTTATGATGCTACTAAGTAGCAAATCAAGCTGTCAGACGCCCACACCCATGCACTCAGTGAAAGTGGTTGCAGGGTTTTGTGCCAGGGGTTGGAAAGAAGTAGCAGAGAAGCTGAGATTTTTCAGGGCATGAGCAAGCAACAGGATCTGTTCACCCTGATGTGTATGGCGAGAGAGCACGCACAGACACGGGGGACCCCTAGGTTCCTAGGCTGAGGAGTTCAAAGCATGCAGAGCATCGGAGAACATCAAAGATGGGAAACGCACCCATGAGAACTGACAACAGAGCTGTTATCTACCACCTGGAGGGTGGTACAGCCGCACATATATTGGATAAGACCAAAAAGTATACTGGGCTCAAATGACTGCAGTTTAGAAGTGTCAAGCATTAAAAGGGGCTAAATGGCCACAAGATTAATGAGTGTGCAGGGGAGGGTGGCTCCGCTTGGGGGCCATTGTGCTCACCGTGAGCAGCAGCGAAGGGAATGGAAATCTTTGGAAACTGTCCCATTGCTGCGAGGCTGTACAAACTAGCCCTTGATGTGACCTTTCTTGGAGTCTCAGGAAGAAAGGGAAAAACACCTGCCCTCGTGGTAGAGAGGTGACAGATCAATTAATAAGGCAGAGTCTAAGGCTTCTGAAATGCCCCAGAGCAGGGAGCAAGGGGCTGAGTTCACCTGCTCAAAACACAAGAAAACAATCTTTGGGATCCTATTTGGCTAAAACTGGACATCAATCGTCCTTTGAAAAGGTGTCGTGAATGCCTTTCGTTGCAGGGGCTCAAGCCCTTTCCAAACATCACCTCATTAATCCTGGCAAACACCGGGAAAGAAAGCCTGAACAGACGTCACTTTTTGTGTCACTGAACAGATGAGGTTTAAAGACACAGAAAGGTTCCTGGTGGACCTGGCACCGGACCCGCCTGGCTCACTGGCTGTTAGCTACCCTGCCCCTGGGCTGGGGCACAGCCTGCGTGCGTGTGCGTGTGTACACGCACGCGGGAGCACATTCAGTCCTCTCCATTGTCTCACGCTGTGAACAGAAAATGGGCAACCACGCTGGGGTTATTAGCTGCGGGGCTGGGAGAAGTGTTACTGGGAGATCTATATTCTCTTTTGAAACTGCCAAATTTTTGCAAGCATTTTCCCGATTTCCTTTGGTGTCCTCCTCCGTAAAAGTTTCTTGTTTATTTCCAGCCCCTTCCAACATGTTTGCAAATTATTGCAATGTGCAGTTCTAACCCCAAAAGGGAGATGGGGGGGGCACAGAGAAGAGGAGAAAGTTATGACAAAGTCAAACAACAGACACCCAAGTTTCACTTGTCCCCTTTGGGAGCAAGTGCCCGTTTTGTGTTTCAAAGTAAGGAAACCATACACAAGTAAGAGGTGCCTTAGAAATGGAAATCTGACGTCCTCTCTCTAGTTTTAAAATCCAAGGAAAAGGAAACAGAAGAGAAAAGGAGGGAGAGAGAGAAAGAAAGAGGGAGAGAGAGGGAAAAAAGACAGAAAGAAGGGGAAAGAGAGAAAGCAAAAGAGAGGGAAAGAGAAAGACAGAAGGAGAAAAGAAAGAGAGAGAGAGGAGCGGGCGAGCAGCCGCGGAGCCCGGCGAAAGCGAAATCCCGGCTTCCTACCCGGAGAGCCAAGCAGCTTTCCGCGGCGGCCGCGGGCTCGGAGCTTTTAAGGGTTTCTAATCCTGGAAGGCTGTCTGACATCACCCCGTTTCTTGTCGGCTGATGTTTCGTACAAGCCTCTCATTTCCTCAGTGTTTTCAGAGCCACCAATTACTGCAGCAATCTCGTGTTTATGTTTGCGCCCTCTCCTGCCTCGCTGGCCCTCCGCCTGGGAGAGCCCAAAGGGGGTGGGTGGGGGGAGCCAGCTGGGGGGAGCCTGGATCAGGCATTCAAGAAAAAGGGAGGGGTCCCCCTTAATTTTTTTTCATTGACTTCAGCACCATGTGATCAGGAAGTCTGGCCTCCCTCCATTTCCCCTCCCGACTAAAGAGAAACATTGTGTAGCGGCCGCCACGGCCACCGGTGGGATGGCCTTCGCTCCCTGACGTAGGGAGATAAAAATAACCGGCATATTTAAGGCAGGAGCAGGAATCCCGGCGCTCACACGCGGCCTGGTCAGTTCCCCAGGTCGCCGGCGGCGCAGCCTGTGGGGAGGCTCTGCGCTCCGCTGCGCGCACAGGGGCCACGGCCGGTGCCAGCGCCGCGACCCCGACCTCGACCTTGACCTCCGGACTCAGTCCGACGCGGGCCAGGCAGAGCCTCGCAGAGCCCCAGAGTGGCCGAGCAAGGTTGGCCCGCGGCGGTCTGGCTCGGGCGCGCTGGGCTGGGCCTCGGTTTTCTGTCCTGCCTCCCTGGAGATGAGAAGGAAAGACGCGGTGGCAGAGGGAGGGTGGCGCAAACCTTACTGTGACGGGGTGTCAGAGAGCCTTCCTGTCTCAAGGGAAAGCAGGCAACAAGCTACCAGTAAACAAAGCAAAGCCACCTGCTTCTGGCCAGGCCCCCAACTCAGACACACCACTGTGCACACGCACACTAAAACAAATCCCCCTTCGACGTCCCCCTGACCCGTTCCAACTGCACTTTGCAAGGATTTGCAAACATGTGGCAGGGCTGAAAATAAACAAGAAGCATTTAGCAGGCAAGAAGCACTGACGTGTTTGTATGTTCATGCTCTCCTTAGCTCAACCCACCCTATACAGGAGGTTCTGTTATCCTTATTTTACACAAAGGGAAACTGAGGCTCAGGGAGATGAAGCCACCCATGGGTGATACTTTCCCCACCACCTCAGGGGCCTCCCTCAGCTGCATTTACATTGGCACGTTGATTGATCATTCTGGAAACCACCTTCCTTCTGTTCCTTCTACTCCCTAAATAAACTAATACCAAGCAAAAACAAGGCTGGTGAGCATTCCTGTGACCTGTGAAATCTCAGCTTTGCACTTGCTCTGGGCCAGGAAGAAGTTTTTACTTCCAATTAATAACGGGAATTCTCCCTGCCTTCTGATGTCTAAAGTAACAAGATGTTTCAAAATTCCTGGCAGTTTTTCACGTAAAAGCCACATGTGCTGATGAAAAATGATGGACGCTCACCTCTAATTTTTTTGGTATTATAGAAACAAGAAATACCTGTTTCTCTGGGTAGAGGAGGCAAAGAACCTTAGTTGAGGGAGATTTGGGAATGTATACCCCAAGGAGAATGGAGACCCCAGAGTCTGGCAGGGTTTTACTGAATCCACAGCACCCAGCACAATACCTGAGACTTAAGAGTACTCAGCCCATCACTGTTGGGCTGAATGAACGGGTGGGTTGTGGAAAGTGTGAGGCAGCACTTAAAGACACATGGGATGATGCATGCTGGTCATATCTTTAGTGATGGAAGAAGCATGATCTCATCTAGCCCTATGGCGACCCTAGATTGTAAGTGTCATTATTATCCCTGCCTTGTGTGTAGGGAACGTGTGGTGCAGATGGTGACTTACCCAAACCAACACAGCTGGGGAGTACTAGCACTAGAATTTGAACCCAGGCAATCTAAGTCCAAAAGCCAAGTTCTTAACCACTAGGCTAAATCCAAAGAGGTGCCCCATGAGACATCAGAGAAAGGGACCCAGCATTTACTAAGCACCTCTTTTGGCCCAAGTTCCATGCTTGCTACTGGAGGACTAGATCAGACACCACCAGCTCCAGGCCCTCCAAGAGGTGAGTCAGGAAGCAAGACTGGACCCCAGGCCCCTCAAAAGCAGCCCTGGTCCTCATTCTTCTCTGAGTTCCCACCATCAACACTCACAAATGTCTGTTGAATTGTCTCCCCAAAGGAAAGCCTTCTTTGACCACTGCCAACCCCAGCATATTCAGATCTCCTCCCTGTCCCCCGCATTAGACATGGCACATGCCTGCATTAAAGCCCTTGTCACTCAGTATCTGTCTCAGGAAGAAAGGGAAAAAACTCCGTGTTGCGCTCCTTGCTTATCTACCTACCTGCTCTCCCATTGTTCTGGGAGCATCTTGATGGCAGAAACGGTATGTAGGTCACTACAGACTCCGGGGAGTGGCTGTCACTCCCTAAATGTTTGTGGAATGATGAACTAGTGAGTGCGCATCAGACCTTCACTAGCCTCCCTAACAACACAGGCGGCCCCTGATCACCACCGCTCCTGATTTTCTCTATCTCAGCGTGGAACTTGTCACAGTTTGTAATTTAATCTGTTTCCCCTCCACCTCCCATAAACCCACAAATGCAGGAACCACCGCGGTATTCTCAACATCCGCTAAAGTGCCGCACGCATTGCAGGCGTTCGACAAACACTCGGAAAATGAATGAGTGAACGAATGAATGAACGAGTGAACAAATGAATCAATCATCGCTTTTTGGAGCGAGTCCTACGTTCTGTTTACGGTAAGTTGATTCCAAAGTCAGTCGTAACTGAGCAAAGGCACTTGAAATAATGTCATTGCCCGGATTGCATTCACGAAGTAAGTGCCTTTGCTTGGTGCCCACGTCAAATCCCAGTCTCATCCATATTGATGATAAAAAAGGCTTAAAAGGGGGGTCGCTGAATGAGGCCCTTCTTCTCATACAATGTGGGCTCCAGTGACCACTATAGTTAGCGCTGCACACAGACTCCCTTTATGCCCCTCTGTTTTCATTAGCTCGGGTAACTTGCCAAAGAGTGATCCTTTTGGGCTGAAATTTTCCATGCTGGGTCTTGGCAAAAGGTGAATTTTGGGGAAAAGTTTGAATAAAATCCCTTCAGCCATTTTTTTAGTTTGATGAGGATGAAAAAAAATACATTTTTTCTTGCTTTTAATTGAAGACATTTTTAGGACACAGGAGACTCCAATGGAGTTGAACTTTGAAAACTTGAAACTCATATCTAATCCCGTCTGAGCTAAGTGTGCAGATCATCTTGGGCTTAAATATTTTTAAATGTAATAATAATAAAAGAAAACCTAAGAAATAATTGAAAAATCTCTTTGCAACTTTAGCGATCATGACTCCCCCACCCGACCCACTCCCCCATCCGACCCACTATATAAGTCTTTTCTGTGATTCTAGCAAATCACAAAAGCCCAGAGATGTTTAGAAGAGATTATAAAACTGGGATTTCAGCTCCTATGCCATGATAGATAATATTTTTTCCCTCTTCCTTTTGTTTTAAAATTCTTCCTTCACACTGTACCAGGAATATATGATTTAAACCATAGCCTCAAAAAATAACAAAACTGAGGTTCCTGGAATAAAAGGACCACTCCTTCGAAGCCAAATATACAACTTGCTTTCCAAAGTTTTCTTAGACAAATGCTAACCAAAATATTTTATATTTCATATTGGATTTTCTCAATACTCACATCAGTATCAGATTTTTGCTTTCTTATTCACTGGAAACTACCTTAGACTTGTCATATTATGGTTCTTGCCATGGAATTATTTTCATAAAGCAGTGCTAGGCTGGAAAGTCAGAAAGACCTGGGTTTGACTTTCTGCTCTGATATTTACCAGGAAAATACTTTAATCTCTTTAAGACTCAGTTTGTTTGCCTGTAAAATGGGCATAATGATATTGACTCAACAGTTGTTGGCAGGATTAATTGGGCCAAATCTCCCCCTGCCCCTGTTCCTGATACAAAATAAGTGCTCAATAAATGGCAGTGTGCTTATGCTCTTCATCTGTCAACTATTTATTCACATTTGTCGTGTCTTTACACTACCTAGTTGGCACCTTTTATCTTCGGCTTCTTAGGTCCTCGTGGTGTCTGGTCCGATCTGAGGCACATGTTAGAGACTCACAGAACAGAATCAAGTGAGTGCTGCCTGAGCATTCCCGTTGCTGCTGTGTATTTTCAGAGATGCCAGCAAATGTCTGTCTTTAACTGCTTGTTTGCCTTTCTCTCCTATCCGAATGACCTTTTCCACCTTTGTAAATCTAGGCTGCAGCTAGGCAAGTGGGTGAATGGATGAATGAACCAGTAAAGGCCTCCGGTTTCCTTACTGGACCTGAAGCCTGCATCTTGGCTTTAATTTCAAGTAAATTTCATTTTAACTCAGACATTTTCTGAGAGCTGGGATTTATTTGGAGTGCACATTTACCTTGATGGTTGTGTATTCAAAATCCACCACAGCTCAAATGATCTTATTTATATGCAGTTGTATTTAGCACTAAGCAAGCAGGGGACAGCCACAGTCTTTTGTTGAGACAGAAACTGCCCCTATTTGAATTGCCACTGTGCAGAAGGACCACTGCTCCAAAAGAGAGAAATACTATAAGAATCAAAAAGAAAAATAAGGAAGGGAAGGAAGAAAGGAGGAAGACAGGAAGGATCCTGCTCAAGCCAGCACATTTCCACCTTCCCTGAAATACCTGCTCTGTTTGTTTGTTTTCTTTCTGAAAGTTTGCCTGGCATTCTTGCCCCCTCTTTAATGGTTAAATTTTTTAAAAATTTAAAGATGGTTAGTTTCTGACTATGTGCCATTTCTTTTGGCACATCTTGTATCATTTCATGCTCATCTCATTCATTTTATAGATGAGAAACAGGCTCGGGGAGGTTAGGAAGTTTGCCCTCAGCGACACATCCAGAAGATGCCACTGCATTTTAAGGACATTTTCAAACTCACAAGTTTTCTCCAATTTTCCCCACCACCTCTCAGCAACCCAGCACAAAGTGCTTGTGCACACACACACCTACTCACACTTCACTGATTATGTTTTACAGAAAGATTCAAGATGGGAAAAAGCCTATTTATGGGAACAAACAGATAAATTCCCAAATTCTCAGCAGGGTTAACTCTGGGCGGGGGGAAAGGGGGATGCCACCAGGGAAGAGCGCACAGAAAGTTTCCACTGTATTTGGTAAAGTTTTATCTCTTAAGCTGGATGGTATTTACATGGGCGTTTGCATATTGGACTTTATGTGTGTTCATTTGTCGTAAATCTGTCATAATACATTTTAAGATTTAGCAGCATTGCCTGATGCTTGCTCCCACGTCTTGCCGTGCACACACACATCCTCAAACATACGCACAGAGTCGCACTCCACACACTGACAAGTACACGCACGCACTGACACACACACTCACCCAGGAACATTCACACATCAGCTTGTGTGCACTGAATCACAAGGACCCACACACGTGCTCATGTTGGCAAGTACACGCTCACTCACACATGAAAACACGCTGCCTGCCAGCCTGAGCTCTGACCACCACTCCTCTCCTTTGGTCAGGGGCAACAAGGTCAGACACAGGGACCTGAAACCTGGGAAGTTGAGATGACACCAGCCGAGTGACGGGAACACCAGGAGTGGGCACAGTAAGGACACACAGCACCTGGCACAGAGCGATGTCACCGACGGCCAGTCCCACAGGGGCCAGAGTGTGGGCCCAGAACCAGGCAGGACGTTCTCCAGCGACCGGCTCATCTGGGAAGGGACAGAGTTAAGGAGCAGAGGGAAGACTCTGGTCTTTCACAGTTCGGGGTGGGAAGCAGTAACTTGTGTGGGAAACAACCTCCTCAGAAACCATAGCAACGCCCATTTGGCGGCTCTGGATTGGACCCCGACCAGACATTTATTAAGCAGCCTCATAAGCTGTGGTCTCCAGAAGAACAATACCAAACTGATCAAATGTTAATAGCTTCAATCTGTTCCTCTGAGCTGCTCCCACCCCTCCCCCTCTCTCACCAGACGCTGTGTTGCTGCTTCCCAGCCTCAGCTGCAAGCTGCCTCTGCTGCCACCGGAGAGCCCAAGTTCAAGACCAAGGCCACGAGGCATGAGCAGGTGACTTAGGGCACAGAGATGGAAGGCAGGTCAAACCAGAGGACACTCGGGCCCAAACAGGGCCACTCTCAGGTTAGACTGACCAAGTTGATAAGTCTCCAAAATCATCTAATCAAACAGTTTTCAATCCAGCTGCATTTAAGAACTACCTGGTGATGAGCTTTAAAATAAACAAACAAAAAAAGCTAATGTTTGAGTTTCACCCTAGTCTAGTATCAGGGGTAGGGCCTGATCATTTATATTTTTTAAAGCTCCCCAAACAATTCTAATATGCAGCCAGGGTTGAGAACCACTGAATAATTCCAATCCCCTGTAGAGGTGGGAGTGAGGGAACGCCAGAGGGGGACAGGGACTTGCCCAAGGTCATAGAGTTGGTGAGACACCATGCTGAGAATGGAATGCAGACACCCTAACCCTGGCCCTGAGTCCTCTCCGTTTTTCTGGACTGTAGCACTCCCTGTGAATCTTAAAATGCACCCTCTCCTGACTCACCGGGAGGCCTGCTCTTTTCTACCAGGAGTTGGGGGCAGAGGAGGGGAGATCGAAGTGAGGAGGGTGGATAAAATGGATCCAAGGAGGACGCAGAAAATGTACTTTTAACAAAAATCTGGGGACCAGACATTCAAGACATTACAACAGTTAGACTGACTAATTCCCAAAGTTTACCACGGTTAAAACAAAATGCATCGTGGCTAACCACGCCCAAATCCCCAAGCTCAAAACCTGGGGGACATCTTCGGCTCTTCCGGTTTCATCACTGGCCCTATACAACCAGTCTCCAAGGTGCACGGAGTCTTTCTCTTAAGCACATAGCTGCATCCCAGGAAACACTGATCCCCCATCCATGCCGCCAGCCTCTCCCACTTAAAATGCCTCAGGAACCTCCCGACCAGTCTCTCTACGTGAGCAGGTGTTCTCCAATCCATCCTCCACAGTGCCACCAAAATACTCCTTCTAGAACACACATCTGCCACTGTTGCCCTCAGCAAAAGCCTCACCAACAGGCCCCTGGGCTCAGGCAACCTCCTCATTGCACATGGACCATGTCCCACCTGCTGGGCTCGGACCGGGGACTCCAGTGGTAAATAAGGTAAGTATGGTCCCAGCTGGTGTGCATGTTCCACTCTTGATGAGGAGACAGACACTGACTAGTCCTGTGACTACAGCTGTGGCAGAGCCAAAGGAGCGGTAGCCCTTAGAGAGCCCATGACAGGGGCAGCGTAGCCTGTTCTGGCGGATGCCGAGAATGGCTTCCCCTGAGCAAAGGATGGGATGTCAATCTGACAGCTGTGGGGTGAAAGGGAGTAAGGAAAAGGGGAGGGAGAGTGTTCCAGACATAGGAAGCATGGCATGCACAAATGCTCTGGGTGCTGCAGGAGCACACCCAGGACCCGGACAGCAAGGAGAGAGGGACACGCTGCGGCAATTCAGGGGTCAGATCATATCTATTAAGTCATGAAAGAGATTTGGAGTTCGCCTTCGGATTTTAGTAGAGCGACCAACTATACCCATATACCCAGGCTCAGGGATTTCCTGGGATGCAGGACATACAGTGCTAAGACCTGGAGGGATGAGGTTAGGGTGACCAAGGGTGGCACCCAGGTCTCTGACCTCCGCTGCTAGCTGTGAGATGGTGCCACTCCACAGACGGGGCCAGGATTGGAGGAAAGGTGACAAAGTCAGTGGCTGAGGTTGGGAAGTTAGGGCAATATCCAGGTGGGGATGTCAGCTGAGCTCCTGGTTCTATTGGTCTGGGGCTGGAGGTCTTTGCAGAAAGGTTTGGGAGCTGTCAGCATAGAGACAGCCACTGATGTTTGGGAGTGGATTAGGCAACCTAAAGCTGACAGATAAAGTAAGTCCTGGCCTTGAGGAATCCCAGTGCACAAAGAGCTGGTGGTGAAAGGTGACAGCTGAGGAAGGGCAGCCAAGGCTTTCGAGAGCCTGTGGGGTCTCACAGCATGAGAAGAGAGAGTGTCTAGGGGGATGGAACATTCCACCACGACGTGACCAGTGCCACTGGAAAATTGAATCCAACAACTGGGAAACGCTCGCTGACTCGGGAACGTGGGGGCCACGCCGACTTGTGAAGCAGCGAGGGTAGAGAGGGACTGAGCGAGTGGGAAGGAAGGAGACAGAGACTGTGCACGCAGCACAGGACGTTTATTTGGGAGATTTAACTGAAGGGAAATGATGGGCCAGAAGCTGGAGAGAGACGTGAGGGCAAGGCAGGGTTTACTCTAAGGTGACAGACCTGAACGTGGTTAAACGCTACAGGGGAGGATCCAGTGCGGAGGAAGAATCAGAAGACACAGGACAGAGAAGAGCTCATGGCATCCCCACAGCACACCGCCTCCTGCAGGCTCCGCACCTGCTCTGCCAGACACTAGGTGCATCCGTGCCTGCTGGGTACCTTCCCTCTGTCCGTGATGATGCTTGTTGGCATCAAAGGGCCACCCTGGGAAGCCTTCCTTCCTCTGTGTTTGTACAGCCCAATGCACACACCTCTACCACAGCACCCAAATCTGGCCGGTTTCCACGTTATCTCTTCCTCTGAATGGGCAGCTCATCAAAGACAAGAAACTCGCCTCGAACCTTAGCCCAGGGCATTGGCTGGCCCAGAGTGCATGCTCAGGAAACATCTGTAGAATAAATAAATGAATGAACGGTGTTACTAATAAATAATGATGAAATATACGACACACATGGGCAACCGTGAGGACAGTGTGGGTTGGTACAAGGGTGATCTCTGTGGCCCAGAAGCAGGGCTCTCAAAGAACCCGGTTCCTGCCATCCCCGAAGGGGAGGGGTTGGGATGGGATTGGGAGGAGGGTGGGGTGGACTCCTCACTGAGCACGCATTCTGCCTTTCCATTGTTCCTGCCGGCTGCTCATGGAAAGTACAACATCCACCAAGGCCCATGTGATCCCCCCTCCTGCCCTCCCTCAGCGGGGAGGGAACAGATGGGCGTAATTTATGCCCACGCCCTTCACTCGCAGCCCTGGCACTGGGTAGAGGGGGTGCAGGGGCAGAGACCCACCCAGGTTCCACGAACTTCTCTCAGCATCTCTTGCAAGAGAGCCACAGCGGGGGACAGCAAGCTCCGAGCAGGAGAGGACAGGCAGAAGGCGAGGAGGGAAAGAGAAAGAAGGGAACTGCCACTTGGGAGTGTCCATGGCATTCCAGCCTGTGTCCCCGCTGGGCACACACATTAGCTCAGCACATTTCTGCAAGTAGCAGTCTCTTACACCTGCTTCCAAGACTAAGAAACTGAGGCTCAGAGAGGTGAAGGAACTGCTCCAAGGTCACCCAGCCGGGGAATGGCTGCTGAGCCAGGATTCTAATCCAGGTCTGTCTGGCTCCCAAAACAGCATTCTCGCCTCCAGACCCCCTGCGGAGGAAGTCACATCTTCAGGCGTCCCTCTCATGGGTCATGTAGGGTGATGGGCAAAAAGAACCCTTGAGGCCTAGGCTCCTCGGCTGAAGAAGGCTGGGCACTGTTGCCAGGACTCTAGAAAACACGCATAGACGAGCAGGAGAAGCCGGGGCTGGAGGGAAACAGGAAGAGGCAGGTGGAAGGAGCAAGGGGCTGCGTCCTGCCAGCAGGGGCACCGGCTTGGAGGCAAACCCTCCAAAGGCAGCTGTCCTGCAGCCCACCCTCAAGGCTGGAAAATGGGCTAACGGTGGTATCCTGAGGAATGCTAAGCTCCGAGTCACCAAAACATACTTCCCAGACACCTCTTTCCTCTTCATTCCTTCATGCCTCAACTTCATGGCAGTTGAGGCAACTGGCACAGAGTCCACGTGTTTGGCAGTCAGAGAAGCTGGGTGCAGGCCCAGATCCTCTGCATGCCAGCTGTGTGCCTGTGGGCAAGTCGTGTGACTCCCTGAGCCCCAAAAAGTGGCACTATGAGAAGGAGGTGGCTAAATTCAACCTGCAGTTGTGTCCACTGGGCCCATTCAGTGTTGTTTTGGTTTGGTTCCTTTTGCTCTATCAGATCTGTTGTTACTTGTAGACATTGAGACCCTGCACCTAAAAGTCCAGATTTCCAGCTCCTAGGAATAATCAGAGTGTCTGCGACTTGGTTGTGCATTGGCCCATGGCTACAATTCAGGGGGCACCTACATACCTCAGTTTTCCACTATCTCACCTTCCCACCTCCCACCCCCACTGGTCACTCGTCAATGTCACTTGCCCTTGGGATGTGGCATTTGCTGCCCCTGCTGTAAAAACCATTTTGCCATAGCCCTGAAACTCTGAGCACCTGGAGAGCAGTAGCCCCAACCAGTTCTGGTTCATCAACATCTCCCCAGAGCCCAGCACAAGGCCTGGCACCCAGTAGGTGCTCAGCCACTCATTTGTTTAACAAACGTATATGGTGAGTTCCTACTTCTTGTAGGAACCACCTGAGATACTGGAGATTTGAGCAACGAACAAGCCAGATACGTTATATTATGCTCAAAACAACACAATCCATGAGACCAGTTCCATTACTATCTCTAGTGTACAGGTGAGATAGGGAAACTGAGGCACAGAGGTGACGAACTTGCATAAGATTCCAAGATAAAGAGAAGCAGAAGTAGGACTCAAATGTACCAATTTGGCTCCAGAACCATACTCTGAACGAGGAGTCTGCAAACTACAGCCTATAGGCCAAATCTTGCCAGCTACCTGTTTTCATAAACAAAGCCGAAGCCATTTCTTTACATTGTGGCTGCTTTCACACGACAATGGCAGAGCTGAGTGGTTGCAACAGAGATTCCATGGCCTCTCAAAGCCCCAAATATGTATTCTGTAGCCCTTTACAGGAAAAGTTTGCTGCCCGCTGCTCTGAGCCACTACCGTAAGCATCCTGTCTTCCTGAGAGGTCATTGCCATCCTAAAATTTATACTGAAGAGGAGGGGGCAGACAATTTTAAAAATGCATAAAACAGACGCATGTTGTGGTGGAGAGGACCTTGGTAGCTCCTATACTGAGTGCCCAGAGAAGACATCTGTAGAAAGGTCATTAAGCTGAGATCTGAATGACAGGGATCCGATCACACGTAGATGAGGAGAAGAGATTTCCAGGCAGGGGACCAGCTGGGGCAAAGGCTCCAAGACCTGAGCACACAAAGAGTCTCCAGGAACAAAAAGGAAGCCGCCATGCTTAGAACCCGGTAGGTGAGAAGGAGGCACACGGGTAGAAAAGGGGCCGGTGAAGGACTTTCTGAAAACGTGTGAACAGATGAGCTGAGGGGGTCCTGCAGGAGACCCTAAGCACCGCCGCACTGACATTTGTTGGCTTTCTGCATCCACGTCCTTCCCTCACACTGGCTGGACCTCCTCTGCCCGGGCTGTGAAATGAGTTCTCACTGTGAGCAGCCTGTCTGGGACAGACGTAGGTCAGAGGCAATAAAAGACGTGACGGAAAAGCCCCTTGCAATGACGACGACGCAGGGCAGCCCCGAGGCTTGCCGTCTGCGCCTGACGTGTGTGCGGGAGGGAGCCGTGAGCTTCCTCACCCAGAGAGCAGGAGCCCCGGGAGACGGAGGAGGCTCCTTTCCCAGCCAGAATGAGTCACGGTGGGGCCCCACTCGCCCCGCAGCCTGAGAGCACCTCCCCTCCACACAGCCCTTGGCTAGTGGGGAAGGCTTGTTGCAAGGAACGATGGCTGGGGAGGGAGGCGCCGAGGCACTGGGGTAAAAGTCCCAGGAACTTCACTCCAAGGCATCATTGAGCCTGCAGGAGGCTGAACAGAAAGCGTGTGAGTGTGTGTGTGTGTGTGTGTGTGTGTGTGTGTGTGTCTGTGTGTCTGTTGCCATTGAGGGACAGAGGCCAAAGGGGGTGTCCGGGTCATAAAGTGACCAGAACAAAGCAGGTTTTCTAACTGTCATGTACCCAGCTCCTAGGTCATTGCTGCTGTGGGTAATGCTAAGCGCCTGTTTCCGTGCCTGGCTTGTGAAAGCTGTAAGGAGTTGAAAAGGGAACAAGAGTGATGCACAGATGAAAGAGGGGGGGTCCGGCAGGCCAGGGATGGCTTCCTAGCTCCACCCCTTGTTAGCCACGGGACCTTGGAAAGTCATATTCACACTCTGGGTCTCGGTCTCCTCACCTGTAAGGACCACTTTATAGAAAAGTTGTTTGGAGGGATAAGCAGAATTGGAGTCATTACATGGAGCCCTTAGCCAAGGGCAGGGTACGCAGCAGCTCTCAAAATATTAGCAGCTTTCCCCCCTGGGTTTCCAGCAGCCAGGCGGGTGCCTGCCACAGCTAGATGGGGTAAGGACCCGGATGGTATGCAGGGCCTGGGTGTCTGGGGTCTCTGTGTGTCTGATGCATGCAGAGTGGTCTGGCTCTCCAGGACACATAGAGGACAGTCCTGAGAAGGCCCAGGGTAACAAATGATGCTGTGACCGAGCTTATTAATTAATTCACGAAACAAAAACTGATGGGGCATCTGTCTGTGCTGGACCCTGCAGGAATCCAGGAAATACAGAGATGAGGAAGAGATGCAGTGTTGGGAAGCAACCAGACAGCCACGTTGGAGGAGGATGAACGGCGCGTGGCAGGTACACAGGTAAATACCGGCCAAGCGAGCACACAGACGAGTGGCCACTTTGGGCGCTAACGTAACTCATACACAGATAGAGCTGTCCTTCCTGCTTGTAGGAAAACATCACGTCAATCAAAAAGCAGGTCATGTGAACAACTCAGGTTTTATATTCTAGACAAATCTGAATTCAAATCTCAGCTCCTTCAATATCTAACTGTGACCTGGGGAAACAGGTCAGGATCTCAGGTTCCTGAAAACTAAATAGGGGATAATACTACTCCCTCTGGCCCAGAGAATAGGAAGGGTGGGAGAAAGGAAAGAGAAGCTGATGTTTGTGGTACTGACTCTAACTGCCCTCTGATATTGGTTGTCCTCTTCTATGTCAGTTATAGAACCCCGTGATATCAGCTGAGCACATGGCCTCCCAGAATAAACTAGAGCCTCCCTTGCTGCTATGTTTGGCCAAGCAAGTAATTTCTGACCAAAGGGATATAATTGGAAATGTTGTATGCAGCTTCCAGAAAGTGTGCACTAAATGTGTTCTCCCTTATCTCTGCCTCTCCTCCGTCTTGCTTTCTGGAATGCAGATGTAATGGCTGGACCTCTAACAGGCATCTTGGACAATGAGGTAACCTTGAGAATAGCAAGAAGACAGAAGAAGCCTGGGCCCCTGATACAATGTCACATGCCAACCCTGGACTGGACCACCTCTAACTTTTACATGAAAAAGTAAAAGCTCTCTCACTCACTAACATTACACTTGCTAAGGGTTTGGAGGAGGGGTGATGTGTCAAATACTTGCAACTGAATCCAATTCTTCCTAACTAATTTCCACTAATATCAGCACAACACATTCCAGGGTCGAGCACTGTGTTCCCAGATCTAGTGAACACAATGTAGTGAGCACCGCTCTGCGGGTCACTGTCTCTATTTCCTCCTGACTGAGGACCCCTCTGCCCTGGCACTGAATTGCCTCCCACACCCCCAAGCCCTCCTTCTGTTCTCCTTCAGTGAGGTCATAAGCCCTGTAGGGTGCTCTCAGTGGGCTGTGTTCATTCACAGATAACAATGACTCTGCTGTAGAGGTCAGGTGGCTACAACATCAGAAATATGGGAACAACCTTATAAATGCACAAAGATGAGAACATTCCCAAAAGCAGGGCCCAAATTTATATACCGACCAAGTCCAGCTGGGTGATTCAGCACCAGCAGGCTAAAAAGAAATCCATGTATGCACTTGTCCAGTCCGTACCCACAGAATGCCGTCTCCCGCCAGGGCACTGTGCCAAGCCCTGCAGGCCAGAGGGCAGGAGAAGGCCCCATCCCTGAGAACCAGGAGCCAACAACATCCAAATGAGGAACTAACATGTTCACATGAAGCAAGACACAGGGCTATTTGCTCATTCATTTAGCAAGTATTTATTGAGCACCTACTATGTACCACGAAAAGGACTAAGCTTCTAGGGAACAGGCATCATATAGAAATTCAGCCTGGGGCTGCCAATTGAACATGAAAACACCGATCCCCACCCCTTTGGTCCCAAAGAAGCCAAGCACCCCTCAAAACTCCCTCCCTTTGCAATCCACGTTTTCCTAACAATGAAAGGGATCCCAGGGCTTAACAAACAGACTTGGATTTTTAGAAGCTGACCACAGGGGAGCAGGAGTCCGTAGCAGTGGGAAAACACCAGTGGCTTCCTGTGTCGTAGGTCTGAGTTCGGGATATGAGGCAGGCTCTTCAGCCCTGAGCCTCAGTGTGCTCATCTTTAAAATGGTCTGGTGGCTGCCACCAGGCACACCTGAAGTGGAATCTTGGTTTGTCCACCACCCAGACAGCTAAACTGTGTGACCTTGGGGAATTGGTTGAATGTTTCTGTAAAATGGGAACAATATGCCACCATCCGCATTTCTGCTAGGACGATAAACTTCTCCCTGTGGAACACAAGGAGGAGAAGCAGGCGAGGCGGGGCGGGGAACGGGGCCTTGTCTATTACTTCCTCTTTCTCTCTTTTTCTTTACTTTGTCTTTTTTTGTTGTGGTGGTAAAATACACATAATACGCAGGTGCCTTCCCCTTTCTGGGCCTCGGTCTCCCCACTGAAAAAGCAACGGGGTTGGCCTAGGAAGATTCTGCTGTTCTGCCTCTATTCAGAAGAAGCCAACTGTAACATTAAACTAGAGCATTTCCTGGACTTCTCTCGAGTGTGACTTAGCAGCCTGGTTTTCTATTTGCAGGGCATTTAACAATCAATCATCCCAGAACAATATCCAAGTAAGCCTTTTACCCGGGAAGTTACAGGACGGGTGGATGCCGCGAGAACCCGGCAGAGCAGGCACGGAGCGTGGCCCAGCCAGAGCGCTTCCTTTCAAGGCCTAAATTCCAGCCACACTCACCCCAGAGCAGCCAATCATGTGGCCCCTGCTGTATCCAGGAGCCTCATTAAGTCTGCTTTATAACTCTTTTTTGACAAGTCAGTCCTTTAAAACAGGTTTCCTCATTGTACAGAGGGTGAAGTTCAATCCAAACATTTTTCTGCAGAAGAAACTGGGTGGACCCAACTGCCAGGGGACCGTCATAAACTCTGCTCACACTCTGGGGCCCCAGGAAGCAGAGGCTTCTTCAAGACACCCTGTTAACGTCTCTGATGAGAATAATAATGCAATACAAAGAGTAAAACACCCAGTGTCTCAATACCTCCTAGCTGCCTGCACTTTCTATATCTTTAACCTTGCAAACCCAGTGTTATTATTCTGGTTTTCTGAAAGAAAACTCTATTTTCATCCAAAGTCGTATAGCTAGACAGGGTTAACCCTGTATTCAAATTCTGGTCCACCTGGTGCCAAAGCCTTAACTCTTCCTGTTCCACCAGCCACCTGCCACACATGGTGATCACTGGGACTGGATTCCTCAACAGCCCAGCTTTTTAGGAAGAGTCTTTGAGAGCTCAAGTTACTATATTCTTTCTTGGGCCCCCAAAGGAAGACCAGCCTCCTATCCAGCCTGGTCTTGGAATTATGTGTGGTTTGGGAAGCTGAGCTGGAGTCGAATTCTCCATCCAGGAGTACAGAGCAGCCGCAGGCCCTGCTGGAAGGGGACTTGCCCCGTGGCATTGGGCTGCACAGTTGAAAATCTTGCCTTTGAAGTTTCTTAGGGCCGGTCAGGTGAGACGGGCCTCCTTGGTCACTCCTGAGCCCTGACGGAGTCACAGCCACCAATTTGTAAAGAGAAGGTCAAGGGGACACATCAGTCCTGGAGGGCAGAAGGGGGACGCACAGGTCAAGGAAAACCCACCTCCCACAGCCTCCCAGAGAGAGAGTTCTCGAGCTCACCTGACAGTCAATGCCTGTCTTTTCCCAGTACTCTGTGTCCCAGGCAAGCTACTTAGCCATTTGGTGGTTCGGTTCTCACCTTTGTAAATTAAGATGATAATAGTGCCTTTCTCACAGGGTGGACATGAAGAGTCTGTGAGATGAAACAAGTTAGTGCTTAAGCAGGGTCTAGCCAGACTCCATTTGATATACTTACTCACCGTCACATTCTTACCCAGCCTGTATTCCAGGGAATTTGCCAGCAAGAGCTCCAACCACACGGCTCAGCCTTCACGATTCTGGGCAGCAAAGGCCTCCTTGGCTACCCCAGAGAGGAGCTTCTGCCCCCCCATGGGCCCCCACTGGGCTATGTATGTGCCACCACGAAGGCCCCTGACCCCCTGTACAGCAACGTTCTGTCTGCATACACTGTTCTCCCATTGCACTGAACTACGGACTATTTCTGAATCTGAGTGCTGGCTGCCGCAATAATGAAAGAATGCCAACAGAAAACTTGTTTTCTTCATTCACTCCTGGAGAAACCTCCTATTTACGAAGCAAGACTCCAATTAGAAAGGAGATGGGTGAAATCTTCATGATTTGCCATAGGCTGTTGTCCTTGGAAGTAGAAAAGAGGTAAGATTTTTCTATCTCAACTTTCACAGACCTGCTACATCACATTTTGGACAAAAACCTGAATAACCCTCTAGTCCAACCCCCATTAGATGCTTGAATTGATGCCAGTGATGGGGTACTCACTACCTGCCCAAATAATCCAGTCCTTATTGGGTATCCCTGACTGTCGTAGGGTTCCTTTGCACTGGTCTGCTGCCTCTTTCATTAGCCGTGCTCTGCCCCTCCAGCCCCATAGAATCCGTCTGCTTCCTCCTCCCAGGATAGAGATTTTGAGGCAAGGCTCTTATACTCCCCAGCCCATTCTTTCTTCCAAAGGAACACCCTGGTTTCTTCTTCCAAGACCTCAGGCTCCTCCCCAACCGGGCTGTCTACTTCCACCTCAGCGGATGTCCAGAGTTTTTCCCACTCACAGCGCAGGACCAGAGCTGGGGGCAGAACTTCTGGTTGGCTCCACCCAGCACAAAACAGCAAGTTAGACTCTCAGAACCATCTAGGGAAGCTCAGCTCCCCAACCTTACAGAGGAAACGTAAGGCCGTAGACGTGTAATCATTTGCCCAAGGGTTCCGATTCACGGTAGAACAACAGAACCACATTTGTTGACAACAATAAACAATATCTTCATTGTTGCTATTGTTTTCACTGGCAGCCGTATCACAGGATGAACTCATGTTGGACTTCAGTCTTAGCATTTTGATATCTTCATCAATGATGTCAATTATTAATCTTGGAATTCCTCCTAGTAAACAAGTGAGCTAAAAAAAACTAATTAAATAAACAAACAAATAAATAGAGGAAATCCTTAGAAACAGAAAGTGGATTAGTGGTTGGGGGGAGGTGGGCATTATTGCTAAAGGACATGAGATTTCTTTGGGGGTGATAAAAATATTCTGAAATTTGATAATGGTGATGATGGTTGCACAACTCAGTGAACATGCTAAAAACCACTGTGTATTTTATAAGGCTAAATCTTATGGCCTGTGAATTGTATCTCAATAAAGAGTAGCCTTTCTTTAGTGCCCTTGGTCAACAGATTCTGAAAAGAATCCTAGGGATTGGAGGGTTGATACACTAGTTAGAACAAACCTTGGAAGTTCTTTATTGGATATTTTCGAAACTTCTTCTTCCAAGTCAGCAGTCCAAAAACAGACTCCATCACAGTTGGTTTTAGTCTAAGATGTGAACTCCCAGGCTATAAGTTATGAGCACTGAGTGTCCACTGCCTTAAATAACCATCTTACTTAGTCTTCCCAGAAATCTTCAAGGTATTAATAGTATTTCTCAAACTTGAGTGCACATCAAAATCATCCGGAAGGCTTGTTAAAACACAGATTGCTGGACGGCACGCTCTGAGTGTCTGATTTACTAGGGATGGGGCGGGACTCAAGTTTCTAGGTGATGCTGCTACTACCCATCTGGGAACCCTGCACCACACTTTGAGAACCACTGCTCTAAGGAGCAATTCTCCTGTTTTACAAATGAGGAAACCGATGCTCAGAAAGATTCAGTAAATTGTCTAGAATCACATGATGTGGCAGATAGAATGGTGAATTCACCTACTAGCATTTCTCAAATCTCTTCTCTCTTGCTGTCTTCCAAAATAAGAGGTTGGAAACGCATCTTTCTTTTCCAACATCCCTTCTAGCTAGGGATGGCTGAGCAACGTGATTCCAACCAGTAGCCTCTTCTTACTGCCTAAAATGCTGACAAGATGCTGGGAGACACGTTCGCTTCTCCCACAAAAGCAGCCCGCGAGAGATGTTGAGCAAAAGAACAAAATGGCCCTGGTCCTCGATGACTGGCAGCTGACCCAAGGATCTCGATACTACCGAAGGACTTCTTGCTACATGTGGAAATAAGCCACTATTGGTTTAAGCCACTGTTAGTCAATCATTCTGTTACTTACAGCTGATATCATCCCTAAGAATACACAGAAATTATCAATATTGGGGCCAGGATTTATACCTAAGTCTATCTAACCTCAGATTTATTCTTTTTGTGCTCTATATTGTCGTTGGAAATGCAACTTTTGGCTGTGAAGTACTCAACACACCCTGAGAAATCTCTTAACTTCCCTCTAATCGTGTTCCTCAAAGGGAAGTGGCTTGTGTAATTAGCCTCAATCCCAAGCAAAGGAATTGGATGTGGTTTGAATCTAACCAATGTCCTATGACTGATCCAAGCAAAACCATGTCTTTGGACTTGCTATGCAAAGCGTGGGCCACACACCAGCAGCATCACCTGGGAGCTGGTTAGAAACGCAGACTCTCTAGCCCTGTCTCCGCCTTATCAAACCGGAATTTGCATGTTACCAAGGTCCTCAGAGACCTTGGTAACATGGTCATAGACTCATTAAAGTTTGAGTAGAGTTCTAGTTCAATCAATTGTTCCCAAGACTGAGCATTAGAAGAAGCACCTGGAAATCTGAAACACACACACACACACACACACACAAACTGAGTCCTCAGTCTCACCCCAGACTTACTGAATCAAAACTCCGCTTGGGTAGGAACCAGAAACCACATCACTAGTTCTTTACATTATTTCACTCAGGGACCATCGTGAGAAACTGATCAAAGCTATGACCCTTCTCCCAGAGAACGATACATACACACACAACACTTTGCATCCAATTTCAAGGATTCACAGGTCACTGAAGTCCACCCAGAGTCCTCGAGGACCTGTGAACTCCAGAAAAGGAAACCTCTCTACATGTCTGGGCAGTCACAGAAATGCACTCAGGATCCTAATGAGAAGAGGCAGCTCAGCTCCCGTCACCTGGGTGAGCTCCGGTTAGTTCTCACCTGAAGATGGCTTATGTAACCAGCTAGAGCCCAAGGTCAGAGTTCAATGAGCAGCTTCTGCAGCAAGTGCAGCTTTGTGCTCCCCGGACTTTCCCATCACCCCAGATTACAGAGCTATTCATTTCATTTTCACCAAATTAACCTAATTCGCATGGAGGATGACTTCCTGCTCAACCACTGCCCACGAAGATGCCACAGAGGCAGGTGCCTCATTCAATTAGGAGATTTTGAAAAATACATGCAGAACACATTCTTCAAAACAACGTATTCAACAAGCAGGGGCAGAATATCACCACCTCCCCCAACCAGCTGGGCAGACCTAATCTCTCTCCATCTACGCATCTTTACTGCCACACTTATTTCAGCATTATATCGTGTAATCTGGTTATTTGTTCTTTCAACAGACCGAGGTTCCTGGAGGAAAACAAAAGTTTTCATCACTATAATACTATACCTAGACCCAGCATAGGACCTGCTACAAAGTAGGCACTGAAGAAATGATTGAGTGAGTGGATGTATGGATGAATAGATAGATGGGTGGAAGGAAGGAAGAATGAATGCATGGATGGATGGATGGGTGGGTGGGTGGAAGGATGGGGAATTTTGTTCTTTAAATAGAGTATAACAGAAAGAACAAAAAGTTAGAGATATAAGTCTACCATGCACTAGACAGCTGTGAGGTCTCAGTCAAGACATTTAACCTCCTTGATGAAATTCCTCTTTGTAAAATGGGGGCACAAAGAGCACAACACCTGAATTGCTAAGCTTATTACGCCAATTGAACTGGAGAATACATGGGAACATATTTTCATAGAAAGCAGCCTCAAGCTAGGACTGTGGAAAGAGAGGGATCCTGGAATCTGGCAGAGCTGGGCTCCAAGTCTGGCTTCTCCACTGTCAGCTGTCTGACCTTGGGCGAGTGTCCTAAACTTCCAGCACTTGCATATTTATTCAAGTAACGGAGATGGCAATACCACCCCCCAAGGGGCTCTGAAAGAGGCACTAAGACAGCAGGCAGAGTGTGTCCCCTTGCCCCTTGCCTCCCGCTGCTGGCTGGCATATGTGCATTTGTGCAACTGCCGGTAAGAGGCGGTTGGACAGATAAACGGGCTGTTTCCATGTATCTGATCAGCTGGGTGGGAAAGCGCGATCCAACAACCAGATCTCTAATTCAAGGCTGGGGGAGAGGGAGTGTGCTGGGAGAACTGCCATACAGGCCTCACAGTCTATCGAACATAAAGCTTTCGAAGCCAAGTCTTACAACTTTCCACCATATGAGCAAACTTCATCTGCCCGGTGGAGGCAATAACTGCGTTTCTTTACGTGTTTCCCTTTTCCTCCACCATCCGCCCCCAACACCCAGCCTGCTTGCCTTCCTCTCAGCCCTTGCTTCAGTCTTCCTCCCTCGTAGCCTCTGAAGCAGCAAAGCCGTGCAGGGTTTGGGGGCTGGAGTCCGGGTCTGGATCCCAGCTGCCACTTCCTGGCTGGGTGCCCCTGGTGGGTCAGTTCACCTCCGTGGGCCTTGGTTCTCTCTGCATCCTGGATTATTCGCGCCAGCCTGGGGCAGGGGCTGCTGTCAAGATTCAGTGCGCTGTCACTGATAATATTTGCGTTCGGTGGAGGGGGGAGGTCCAGTTTTAAAACAAAGCTCAAATAGGCCTGATTCATTTGTTCAGGAATTAGGGGAAGTGAGAACCACCACCCACCCCCAGCACAAACCCATGCGGGATTGAAGTCAGACAGGGGCGAAAGCCCTTAACTGCAAACACCTACAAGAACAGCCTGGTGTTTGACAAGCCCCTGGGGCCTGTCGAGGCCGACTGGGCTGGAAGGGCCAGCAGCTGTCCGCCTGGTGGCCCAGTGGTTCCCCATCCCCCTCTGCCTGCCTGTCTGTCGGGAGGTGGTCAGAAGTCAGCTGCACCCAGAGAGAAATCCTTTGCCCAGAACCCCCAGGTTAATTCAACCCAAACCACGGGCGGGCCTGTGATCAGGACGCGCTCTGCCAGAGGAGGATTGGGGAGATGTGTGACAGGGCTCTTGGGAAGCCACTGAAGCTCGGCTCCATGTGTCAGCCGGCCAGGTGGCCCCTCACACGGCGTGAGCCCCCACGTTCCAGGGCACCTCACACCGCACCCAGGCCCACAAGTACTGGGGCTCTGAGGCAGCGTTCAGAGTCTTCTCCAGCCCCTCAGGCCTTCTTACAATGAGGAGAGGAGGAGGAACAACTCAGAGGCCCTGAATGGCTTGCTGAGAGCCCAGCTGCGGTCTGTGCAGCTCAGTCCTCTGCACAGGCCAGGCCAGGCATTCTCACTGCACCTCTCCCCTGTGAGGTAGACCTTGTTAGGTCCATTTTACAGATGAAGAAACTGAGGCCCAGGGAGATGTGACGTGCCCAAGTGAAAATTAGCAGACCCATTTCAAATCCACGTCTGACTGGCTTCCTGTCCAATGGCCCTTCCACTCCTCAGGGGCTGCAGGTACCTACTTTCCTGATGTGTAATTTTTCAGTCCTTCTCAACACAAGTTTCCCATGTCCTGGGCCCAGACTGAAGGACAAACGAAGAAAGGGCAAGGTGCCAAACAGCAGAACAGCAGCCCAGAAGCCCTCCCAGAAGCCAATGAGGGCACATGAGTAGCCCCGTTCAATGCCCCAGATCCCTGTAAGTCCCCAAGTTCACTGGTTGTCAATGATAGAGCCTCAGGTCTAGGAAATGCCCTTCACACACGTGTCTGTCAAAGGCCACAGTTCCAGCAGAGAAGAAAGACTGACTGGGCAAATGTGGCTTGAACCTATAGGCCCAAAATCCAATGTTAAATAACAAGCTAAAAGGGGGAAAAAGAAAGAATTTATCAGTAAAATGATAGGAAGACCACGGGTATAATCAGAAGTACATTTTCTCACCAGGCAGAGTGAATGTGTCATTTCCCCCCGTTTCTTTGTAAATAAGGAGCTGGTGCCATCCATGAAATAATTTACAACCCAACGTGCTCCACTGTAAATAGCTGCCGTGTTTACTGGCTGTAAACACATCCCTGAACACACTGACCTTCAGCAGGTGAGCCCTTGAGTTTATAGCACTGAAGAATTGTTTTACTGCTTCGGCACAGGCGACAGGTATGCTGGACACCTGTTGGGGTGAGAGGTAGGGAATCGAGCCGTCTGGGATTTCAGGGAAAGGAATCCTTTACAAGAACAAGGTGCCCCCAAGGTGAGCCAACCAGAGAAAACAAACCACCCAGTGCCTAGTCAGATCTGGGTCCACGGTAGGCAGCTGAGCCCAAGATAAGCCAACTAAACAGGCCCAGGCTAAGGACTGGGGCCTGGTAGTCACTTCTGGAACTGGAGAATTCTACAAGAAGTCAACAGGATGGCGTCTAAGGCAAGTCCTGAGAGAACTCCAAGGACTGAGCTGGGATAACCCACATAAGTTGATAAATATGAGGGCAGAAGCAAGAGAAAGATCAAAGGTAAGAACTACAACCAAAGGTCCCATGTTGAGCAAATCTAGAACAAGCAAAGCAAGAAGCGTTCTGCCAAGTGTTGATGACCCAGAAGAAGCAGAACCTCTCCCGTAAATGGCAGCCGCTAGGGGTGCACGGGTGGGTGGAGCAGGCAGAGTGGAGCCAGAGAGGAGTGAGTAGAAATGTTTTCTTCCTCCCGCTTCTGCATGCTCCGAGAATGTTTTTCCCCATCAACACCTTACTATGGAGATTCCAGAGCAGCTCCAGTGGGGAGCCCACTTCCCCAAAAGCCAGTGACCAAGATATCCATGAGGACAAATGTGCCAGCCTCAGCTTGCGTATATTCTGAATTTTTACCAGGAAGCTAAGGTGACATTTGACAAAACCTCTAGAGCTCCGAACCACATCATCACCAGATCCAAACCGTTGGAGAACAGATAGAAGCGTCCAAGAGAACGAGGATAACCCAACTAAAAACCACACGAGGGGGCTCTGAGCCCCCGAAAGCAGTGCTGAAAGAGAGGACCGCGCGCAGTTTGCTCACATGCAGAGCCTGCAGGAAGGCTCCGAGCTCAGCCGGCGTCCCGGCCAAATGAGGAAGGGCCGAAGGCTTGGCCTGAGGTTGCTCCATCCCCTGGGCCTCTGGGGAGGCTTGGGGAGGAAGCAAAGCATTGTGTCCAGACCAAGTGAGAAACCTAGTGATTTCCATTCCTGGCGTTTTTAATTCTGTGCCTTTGAAGATAATTTTAATTTTTTAATTAAAAAAAAAACACGACAGTTGATGATGTGCCAGTTCTTCACACACATAATTATCATTGAAAGCCAGGGGCCCCCACCTTTTTGTAAATAAACAGGCAGGATAATCTCCGAGAAGACCTGAAGCTGGGTTGGGCGTGGGGGCCCTTCATTCCTGTCCCTGCTCTCCCTACCACACACACACACACACACACACACACACACACACACCTTGTTCACCACCATAACCCAGCACCTATCACTGCGGCTGGCATAGTGCAGCCACTTAGTGAATAGTTGACAAACAAAATGATCAATATATAAGGATATAAGCGAGATCTAGAAACTACACTTGCAAGGAAGGGAGAGAAGGAAGGGTACAAAGCAGATCTGACTTGGAATCCCACCCCCAGGTGGCTCAGCCATTTATTGGCAATAATAAGCCCTGACGTCTGCATAGCACCCTTCAGAGTATAAGGCCCAGCCACAACCCATGTCATGTTTGATTCTCACCATGCCCCTATCCCCAGGAGGTAAGGGTCTTTGTGCTGAAGCTAGAGAAGAAAGTGAAGCATGGGAAAGGTCCACTGGCTTCTCCATGGTACAAAAAAACAGAGCCAGGACTGAAATACCTGAAGGCAAAGCTTGAGCTCTGGTGGCTCCTGGTCTATGGGTTTGGGACCCTGGTCTAAATCTACACTATTTAAACTAGCGATTCCTTCAAATCTAAGAAGACTGAAGACACTAGTGTCCATCCATTCATTGCTTTACTCAACACATATTTAATGAGCACCTGTTATGTTCCAGGCTGTGTCTGAGAAGCTAGAGAAACTTCGGTGAACAGCATAGAGAGTCCTTGTCCTCCCCCAACTTACATACTGGTGGGAGAGACAGAGACAGAGAAAGGGGCGAACAAAGAGATAAACAAGATAATTCTAGACTGTGATAAATACTATGAAAGAGATAAACAAGGTGATAGAATAGAAATTAATTGGGATCCAGATGTGGTGGCACACGCCTATAATTTCAGCACTTTGAGAGGCTGAGGTAGAAGGATTGCTTGAGGCCAAGAGTTCAAGACCAGTCTAGGCAATAGAGAGAGACCCCATCTCTACAAAAAAAAAAAAAAAAAAAAAATTAGCCAGGCATGGTGACATGTCCCTGTAGTCCTAGCTACTTGGGAGGTTGAGGCAGGAGGATTGCTTCAGCCCAGGAATTCAAGTCTAATCGGGGCAACATAGCAAGAGCCTATCTCTTAAAAAGAAAAAGAAATTAAATGGGAGAGTCCACTTGGATGGACAACCAGAAAAGGAAAGCCAGTGAAGCTGCTGAGAAAAGGTCATTTGAGTTACGAGCTAAAGGATGAGAATGAGCCAGTGAGTCAGAGAGTGATCCAGGCAGAGAGAGGAAACACATGCCAAGTGTTAGAGGTAGACAGGAGTTTAGGGATTCCAGAATGAAAAGGGAAGCCAATGTGGCTACACTGTAATAAGTGAGAAGGAAGAATCTCTCTGTAGATGTAGAGGTAAATGTAGGTGGAGAAGGAGATGATGGAGATAGAGGTGGACATGACGGAGATGATGGACATAATCGACGTGATGGAGATGCAGAGGATGGAGATGATAGAGATGATGGAGATGGAGACCATCTTGTTTATATTTGCCCAACATCCCATCTTCTTACTCTGACAACAGAATGTCATTTTCCTCTGAATAATTATCCTTCTACTGCTTTCATTCCATGAGGTTTGGGTGGTATTGACCTCAGTACCCAACACCAGATTATGGACATATAATCCACACTTGGCTGCCACCCTGCCTCCTCCCCACCCACTCCATGATCCCAACCAACTCACTCCCCAGCATACCCACTGCTGCCCTGGCCACCGTGTTACTCAACCAGGCCAATAAATAAGACATCAGCCGGACTGTTGGTAAAGAGGTAAATGGAGCTGCTGGTGACCATTTTACCACAACAAGGAGAGAACGTGCCTAAGAATAAAGCCAGCCCAGAGTCACACAGAATTGAGAAAGAGTCCTAAAGCTATTGTTTGAGTCCTTGGATCCAGATGCCAGGATGTACCTAGACTTTTCAGCTATGTAAAATGCTGAAATGTTTCCTTTATTTTTTTTTTTCCCTGTGCTCAGCCAAGTTTGAGACAGGATTTCTGTCATGCACGAGAGAGAGCTCATGCATGATCCACACTCACATCGTGATGCTGGCTGCTGAGTGGCAAATTGATTGAAGAGGGCAAAAGTGGAAACAGAGAGCCTCCCGTCAGGAGGCCACTGCAGGAGTCAGGAGAGAAGAATGAAAGAGTTCCACTAAACAGGATCCAGATTTCTGGAGCAAGTGATTGCACTGAAACGCGTGGCCATCAGTATGCCGCACACTGCTCACTTGATATGTGGAGGCATCGTCACTTTGCACGTAGGCCCTCCCTCCGCAGGGATCACTCTGAATGGTTGAATATTCTCAGTCTCTGTGTCTCAGCTCAAATGATCCTCTCTCAGGGTGGCTTCCAGGAAATCTACCCAAGTGGACTCGCCGTTCACTTTCTATCCCATCATTTCACTTACCCCTTCACAGCATCGACAGCATCACAGCCCATAATCATCTTGTTTATTTTTTTAGCCCTTTAGTCTCTGTCTCTCCCAGAGGAATATAAGTTTGAGGAGGGCAGGGATTGTATCTGTCCCATTCACAGTTGTGTCTGTAGCTCTTGAACATACCCTGGAACAAACAGGTGCTCAGTAAATACATCTCTACTACCCTTTGACTCAATAGCCCTTCTCCTGACAATTCCAAGAAAGCAACTCAGAAGAAATTTTTAAAATAATATAGGGCCAGGCACGGTGGCTCACACCTGTAATCCTAGCACTCTGGGAGGTCGAGGCAGGAGGATCACTTGAGGTCGGGAGTTCGAGACCAGCCTGAGCAAAAGTGAGACCCCTACTAAAATTAGGAAACTTAGCTGGGTGTCATGGTGTGCACCTGTACTACCAGCTACTCTGGAGGCTGAGGCAGGAGGATCTCTTGAGCCCAGGAGTTTGAGGTTGCTGTGAACTAGGCTGACGCCACAGCACTCTAGCATGGACAACAGAGCAAGACTCTGTCTTGAATAATAATAATAATAATATAGACACAGGTAGTCACTACAAGCTAAAATATCAATAATAATAATAATAATATAGACACAGGTAGTCACTACAAGCTAAAATATCCAAAAAGAACAGACTTCAAGTGAGTGAATAAAGTCATATCCACAAGGTGGCTACTACAGTCAGAGAAAATTATAATCATAAAGTTTTAGAAAAATGTCCCAGTATAGAGTAAAGAATAGCATCAGGTGACAAAGAAAGGACAAAACATTGTATGGATTATACTTATATTTTAAAATGAACATACACCTGTAATCAAAATCTAAACACACATGGATAAGTACAGGAAGGGAGGGTGCAGAAATAAACAGGTGATGTGGAGGGTGTATAGATCCAGGTTTTTTTTATAGTCCTTCTTACTTCCTTACAAGTTGATTTAACCATAAATAGGCAATGTGGAGTTCCACAAAATGACCAGTTCAGCATAAAATGTTGCAGAATGTTTGGCTATTGGAGTCATGCCAACCTCAAAGAGCTCTTGTGACGTTTAAATGAGATAATGGTTTTTTATTTTTTATTTTTTTGAGACAGTGTCTTCCTCTGTCACCCCAGCTAGAGTGCAATGGCATCACCGCAACCTCCAACTCCTGAGCTGAAGCGATCCTCCTACCTCAGCCTCCCGAGTAGCTGGGACTACAGACATGCACCACCACATCCCGCTAATTTTCCTATTTTCAGTAGAGATGGGGTCTCACTCTTGCTCAGGCTGGTCTCGAACTCCTGAGTGCAAGCAATCCTCCCGCTTCGGTCTCCCAGAGTGCTCGGATTACAGGCATGAGCCACCATGCGTGGCCAGGATATTGGATTTAGAAGTGCCCAGCTCAGGTCTGGAACAATCCATAAATTTAATAATAACAATGACAATTACAATAAAATCATTATGCTGATCCACATCATACTCTGATGTGACCTTGGGGAAAATACTTAATGTCTGTAAGCCTCATTTTCCCCATACGTAAAAGGAGATGATGACAGTATCTACCTTACGTAGTTCTTACTTCCTTGACTATAGTAAGCGCTCAACAGATACCATCATCAACATTATCATCACCAAGCAGTAAGAGCCGAGAGAACAAAAACTTTAATCAGGTCTCGTATTCTTCCATCCCTTGATCTGGTTGGTGCTGACTATGTCTTTATTGTTGTTAACCGAGGGCAGGGAAAAGGGCTTTAATGGGCAAAGAAGTGTAGAAAGAAATGAATCACTGGATCCTTCAAGAGAAGGGATTTTTTTTATTATTCCTGTGCAACATCAAAAGAGCACTTAATAGTTGCAAAATGGTTTGCAACCACTTACTGGCTGCTCCCTGGGCGCTGTGTCGGGGAAGCCTAAGTCATGTTCATTCTCTTCTGAAGGCCCGCCATGGGCTTGGGGCTCTGGGCTACAGTGAAGGATCAGACTCGGTCTGTGCCCACGAAGAGCTGTCTCTCAAGTCACAGAGAAGAGTCAGGAGTGATTAAAGGAGCAGGAAGACTTTATGCACAGGACAGCATTGTCATGTCACGAACAGAATCGGACAGTCATCCAATCCGTCCCCAGGTCCGGGTGATTCATCCCCCCCAGAATTCGCTTACATCTGTCTATTTCTTCTCATCCCTCCTCCCCAAGCATCCTAGAGCAGGCCCTGGATGGTCCCCTCCTAGTTAGGGGAACAGGCTTACAGTAAACTGTGTCTCTATTTCAGCTCTAGCTCCACCCCTTCCTACCTGTGTGACTTGGACTCCGAGCAAGCGATTTAACCTCTCTGAAGCTGAGTTTCCTGATGAGGTTACTGCGAGGACTGAATGAGATGTTGGGGACATGCCTGGAACAGAGCATGTGTTTAAAAAGCAGCAACAATTAGTGTTATTACAAGGACCAGAGAGGGACTATCAGAGGCCAGTTAGGGAGTTATAAAAAATGAAAGAACGAAAGGAAGGAAGGGAGGGAGGGAGACAATATGGGCACAAGCATTCCCAGCATAAAACCCTCCATTCAACACCCTTCGTCCCTAGGACGAAGTCCCTACTCGGGACACGTGGTTGCGAGGCTCCCCGCGGCTCAGCCTGAGACGCGCTCCCAGCCTCACCTCTTGCTGCTCTCGCCACCTGGACACTGTTACAAACTGAGTGTTTGTGCCCCGGACCCAAATTGATATGTTGAAACCCTACGCCCCAAGGGGATGTCTTAGGAGGTGGGGACTGTGGGGGGTCATGGGGGCAGGGCCCTCGTGGATGGGATTAGTGTCCTTATGAAAGAGACCCCAGAGAGCTTGCTCACCCCCTCCATCGAGCAAGGACCAGAAGGAGGCTCTCACCAGACACCCAATCGGCCAGCACCTTCACCCTGGACCTCCCAGTCTCCAGAACTGAGAAATACATTCCTGTTGTTTACAAGCTATCCGGTTTATGGCATTTTATTGCAGCAACCTGAATGGACTAAGACAGGGTCCTTATAAAAGGGACCTCAGAAAGCTCTCTCCACCATGTGAGGACATGACAAGGGGTCGGCAATCTGCTACCTGGAACTGGGCCCTCGCCAGGACCCAACCATGCTGGCACCCTGACCTTGAGCTTCCAGCCTGCAGATCTATGAGATCTGCATCTCTGTTGTGCATAAGCCGCCCCGTCTGTGGGTCTTTGCTCCAGCAGCCTGAGCTAAGACAGACCCTGGGCCCCAGTCACACCGAGCTCCTAACTGCCCCCCAAGGCATTGTGACCTCTCCTGGTTGACTAGGAGCCCCATCTCTGTGCTCTCAGCCCTGGGTGTCTCACTGTGGGGACGCTTGGAAACTGGGTTTTCAGGGCTGTCAATCTGTCAGTCTCCCCGACTAGTTCCTGGGTCCCACAAGGGCTAGTGTCTGATTCATACCAGTTTCCTTGTACCTCTCGCTGAGCCCAGCTCCATAAACCTGTGTTGTGGAGAATGGAAATATAATAAACTGTTTATTACGTGGCAGAAATAGTACTGGTAAGAGTACAAAGAAGGGAGTGAGTATTGTCAAAGGTAGCGCATGGGCCATGCACCTACCGAGAGGCCTTGTTCCTTGGAACCCACCGCAGCTCTACACTGCAGGGGGAGCAAGCCTCCTGCCTTCCATCCCCGTGGGCCCCCGCGATGAGCACACACACACCTCACACCACCTCACCTGAGCTTGAAGGAAGGAAAATGAACAGCATGTTTACATGCTGCCAAAATCACCGGCCCCAAAGCCCTGCTCTCTCCCTGCTGGTTCTGCTACTCTTTTCTGAGTCTCAACATGCAGGAAGGGGAAAAAAGGGGCCACGTCCTCACTGGGGCTCTCCTCTGAGAAGCAAAAACACAAGCTCCAGCGAGATGGAAGCAAAGACCCACGTCCTGGGACTCACAGCTATCACAGAGATGCTGGCCACTAGCTCACTGTATAAAAACAGATTTATTGGCTGGGCGTGGTGGCTCACGCCTGTAATCCTAGCACTCTGGGAGGCCGAGGCGGGTGGATCACTCAAGGTCAGGAGTTCAAGACCAGCCTGAGCAAGAGCGAGACCCTGTCTCTACTAAAAAAATAGAAAGAAATTAATTGGCCAACTAAAATATATATATAGGAAAAATTAGTCAGGCATGGTAGTACATGCCTGTAGTCCCAGCTACTTGGGAGGCTGAGGTAGGAGGATTATTTGAACCCAGGACTTTGAGGTTGCTGTGAGCTAGGCTGATGCCACAGCACTCTAGCCTGGGCAACAGAGTGAGACTCTGTCTCAAAAAAAAAAAAAAAACGAAACAGATTTATCACCCCAAGTCGTACCTTCCTTTCCCCACAGAGATCACAAGCTCAAAGTTGTCAGTGCTTGATATGATATCCCTATCCACCTGCAAAGACATTGTCCTGAAAAGTAGATTGGTCTGTTCTCTTCTACGATGGTTTGGACAAGGCGACACAAGAGCCAGTGAAAGTACATGGGGACCCGCACAGGAGTGTTGGGAATTACTGCCACTAGGGTGGATCGTGGAGCTGAACGCATGCCCATTTGAGGACCAATATCCACTGTACACTGATCATCTGGGACCCAGACATATAATGTATGGATATTTCATACCTCACATGGGAATACTTTGTGGGTTTTAACCATGTAAAGAAAAGATGTAGCTGTTACACTTCCCAGCATGATGCTCTTGCTGAGCGATGCAATGGACACATTACTGAAACAGTGCCGTGTAAACCTGCATCTTCTAACAACAGCTGAAACAAGTCTCTCCTTCCCTGGCACCTCTCAGAAGAATGAAAAATGTTGAAGTGACACATAAGTGGTCTCCGAGATATTGAGGATCCTATAAGACAGTTTGCCATGTAGTGTGACCAAAGTGTTTGTCAATTAGAACGAGGCCCCTCATCCGCTGTATTCCCAGTCCCTGGCACAGTGGCTGGCATGCGACAGGCACCACAGGGGTTCAAATGAGCAAATGAATGAATAAGCAAGTGGACTGGAGCATTTTCAGGCAAGAGCCTGGTTATCTCTCAGATTCACTGCAAAAGCTTTTTTTGTTTTTATTTTTGTTTTAGAGACAGGGTCTTACTCTGTCGCCCAGGCTGGGGTGCAGTGGCATGATCATGGCTCACAGCAACCTCAAATTCCTGGGCTCCAGGGATCCTCCTGCCTCAGCCTCTCGAGTAACTGACACTACAGGCAGATGCCACCACACCTGGCTAATTTGTTCTTATTTTTGTTTTGGAAGTGGCTCTCATTATGTTGTTGCCTACTCTGGTCTCGAACTCCTGGCTTTAAGCAATCCTCCATCCTCAGCCTCCCAAGTTGCTGGAATTACAGGCGTGAGCCACCATGCCTGGCTCTCACTGTGAAAATGTAAAGCCAAATTTAGAAAGCATCCTGTGTCCCTAACACTGGTGTTGCCCTGGACCCATTGACCAAGCACTCACAGTAGGTATATATACCAATTAGGATGTTTTCAACAGCAAAGAATAAACCACCCAATTAACCGTGGCTGAAAGAATTAAGAAATTTATTACCTTAAATACAGCAATTACAGGGGTTTCAGATAAGTTACAGAAAAGAGGCCCCTCCCCACACACATACTCCTACACATACGTACCCATTAGAGTAAGTCCCCATTTTAATTATTCAAAGATAGAGAATCTTAATGAACTTAGAGTGACCAACTAGGCAGGTGCAGATCAGAGCACATGTCTTGTTGAGGCTTCTCTCAAGATTCTGATGAGACTCAAGGGGCTATGTCACTGCCCTGTCTTCCTCATGGCTCATGTCACTAGGTTACAAGAATTTACCCTAATGTCTGTGGCTTCTATCTAAGGGAATGTTTAAATACCAGATGGGTGATTCCATTACCTTACCTGTAGGAAGAAAGCAGAGTCTATGCCTGGAATTCTCAAACATCATTCTACCCTGAGCATTACAGAGCACCAAAAAACCCATTTCCTCACATTCTATTTGAGGAGTTTGATACAAAATGCTAGCACAATGATTACACGTTCATTTTGCCCAATTTATGTACCATGAAGTTCAGAGATAGGGTGACTTTGGGACTGATTTAACAACTTCACCTAGGATCCAGGTTTTTTCCATATCTCAGTATATCAACTTTGTTCCCAGACTGGCTCCCCTCATGGTCACAAGAGGGCTGCCACAGTTCCAGGCATCACATCTGGACAGAAAAACAACCAGAGGCAGAAAAAAGACTGAATCTTCTAGTTTCTCCCGTTGAAGAGCAGAGAAACTTTTTCCAGATGCCTCCTATCAGCTCCCCCTCTGCATCTCTTAGGCCATACGGGGGGACACATCCACCCCTCATAAGGGAAAATGGGATTACAGTGACTGGCTAAACTAATCATAATTCACTCCTGAGCTGGAGACAGAGACACCTTCCATGACCAAACCAGGGCTCTGTCAGCAGGGAACAGTAGAGTAGGCAGAGGGCAGGCCACTGGCGGCATCTGTATGGAACAGCCCGGGCCCCTGTCAACGGGGCCCTCTCAGGATTCCATGGCTGTGTGGGTTCCAGAGGTCCCCTCAGGCAGAGAGGCTTTTAAAGGTAAGAGCTTCAGCACTCAGGTCACCCATGGTGTTTGCTTCTGGCTCCTCTGGGGGGTCTCAGAGAAGTGTGTGAAGTTTGTGATGACATGGCGATTTGTAATGCTGTCGCCACTGTGGTTAATTTGCCTGCCTGTGCCTCTTCCTGGAGGTTCCAAATCTCGGGGGATACAAGAGGGAAAAAAGTGCCATCAGAGTACAAGGGCAAAGGGAACTGCTTTATTGGGTTTCTACTAGACACAGGGCATAGTTTTACACATTAGATCACTAAACTCTCAGAATAACTGCCAGCTAGGTATTAGGTTATAAACGAGGAAGCTGAGGCGTGATCGAACAATTTGCCCGACATCCCGCAGCTAGGAAGTGGCAGAGCCTAGACTCAAGCTCCAAGCCTGACTCTAAAACTTGCAGCCTTTGCATGCCAGCACAGTTCCCTCCCAGTGCAGAACAGAGTGCCAAGCCACCAGTAAAGAGAAAGGGACACACCAGAAAACACTAAATCAGCATAAGAACATAACCTGAAAAGCCAAAGAAAGAGTTAAAAACATTCAGGAAACATGAGATTGGCATCACATTATGACACCATAAACATAGATCACACAGCTCACATATAAGGCACACTCTCCACTCCCAAAGCCCTAACCCACGGGTTGCCATGATTTGGTTTATAAGAAAGACTCCCAAAACTGTGGTCCTCACAGTATGGTCCACGGACCCATGCGGGTCTGCAAACTATGTATTTCCAGTTCACAATAAACATAGAAATAAAAGTGGGCAGTTAGAAACCTTTCTAGTGCCTTGACATTGCCACCGCATTCAAGCACTGGATTAGCAGATTTGTCTCATCGAACAGGGTCTAGACCAGTTAGCGTGTTGTTGAACTCGGGTTGCCTATGGCCCAAGTCACTTGCTAGAATGGGCCCATGATGGATTGGAACATTAAAAATTAAAATAAATAAAATACGATTTTTAAAAACCCTTGTGCCTCCCCAGAGAACGTTGAAAATGCACCCCACTAGAGTTCAGCTGGGAAAATACAATTACTCCCATTTTCCAGGTGAAGAAACTGACACTTAAAGAGACGGACTCACTTTTCCAAGGTCAATACCGCTGGGAAGAGGCAGGACAGGGAAACACTCTAGTTCAATGACAAATGAGAACTATGAAATCTCTCAGCTCATGAAAACAGAAAGCATTGGCAACCGGGGACTGTAAAAAGGTAGAGACTTGTTAAAAAATAAAAATAAAATAAAATAAAAGCCTTTCCCCTAGCTTTGCTGTTGCCAAAAGTTCAGCTGAGATAAGACGTCTCAGATGAGAACTATCTATAAAATGAGGGCAGGAATAAAAAGGAAATGGACGGGCTCTTTCCTGGCAAAGGCCAGCCTTGTGCGTCCTGCTTTACTAGTTGTTATTAGCAGGACTTACTCGTTACCGCAGTTGCGCTTCCATAAATCACGAAGACGAAGGACTCTCCTTAAAGCCCTCCCAGTCTGGCTCCAGACTTCACCAGCCACACAGCTGACTCTAGGTCTAGCCAAAAGGAACCTCCCACCTCCTTGAAGCTGATGTTGGCCCTTTCTAGAACATTCTACCATGACCTCTTCCCTTTACCCAACTGGCAAAGCTTTGCTGTGCCTGAAAACATTTTTTGGAATAGAGTGTTGCTATATCCTAGTCAAGACTGAGTTTCAAGAACCAAGACTTGGCCAGGCGTGGTGGCTCACGCCTGTAATCCTAGCACTCTGGGAGGCAGAGGCCGGTGGATAGCTCAAGGTCAGGAGTTCAAGACCAGCCTGAGCAAGAGCGAGACCCCGTCTCTGCTATAAATAGAAAGAAATTAATTGG
>CAUYRT010055696.1:0-19703 GCA_963574885.1 Lepilemur ruficaudatus
AAGCACCACATGTACTCACCATCAAATTGGTATTATCTAATCAACACTTATGTGCACACATAGTAGTAACATCCGTTGAGTATCGGGCAGGTGGGAAGGGGGAGGAGGGGATGGCTATAGTCACACCTAATGGGTGCAGTGGGCACCATCTGGGGGATGGACACACTTCATGCTCTGACTCGGGAGGGGAAAGGCAATATATGTAAGCCAAACATGTGTACCCCCATAATATGCTGACATTTAAAAGGATGAATAGGATGAGCACAAAGGATTTTTGGAGCAGTGAATATACCATGATGGTAAATACATGTCATTATATGTGTCAAAACATATAGAATTTACAACATCGAGAGTGAACCCTAATATAATCTATTTACTGTGAATGCTAATGATGTATCAATGTAGGTTCATCATGAACCACCGTGATGCAGGATATCCATAGTTGGGAGACTGTGCACGTGTAGGGGCAGATAGTATACGGGAAATCTCTGTACCTTGTGTTCAATTTTTCTGTGAACCTAAAACTGCTATAAAAATAAAGTTAATTTAAAAATGAATCTAAGAGAACTTACTGTTAAGGTGACTGTGAGAATTAGAACTAGCATGTAAGAATGGAATTCAGGGTCTAGCTGTCACATAATAGCTACCACTAAATGTGAGCATGATAGATATTCTGTAATAAATTGATCTTTATATACCTTCCCCTTCCCCTTGATTCATATTTATAGATGATGTCAAATCCTTCTGAGAGAAAAATTCCTCTAGACTCCAGATTTCCCCATATCTAAGGATTATGCAATTTAATGTTTTTCATCAAAACAAGATACTAATTGATTCTTTTCCATCTTTATTAATGGATCACTATGGTAGTAAAAGCTTATGGCTTGACACCTAATTGGGAAAGCTACTCTCATCTGTAATCCATTCCTGAGAATTAAAAAGGCTGTTATCTTAAAGTAAAATAATATAAAATTCCTTGATTATTAGTTGGTATTAATTTTAAAACTGGATGCATTTTCCAGCAGTCCATCCATGTCCCTGAGCAAGTTGTTAAATTTCTTTGTACCTCTCTTGCCTTCCTTCTGTAATGAGGTCATGATACTACTTTCAGGAATAAAGGAAGAAAGCAGTAAGACATTGACTGCTTATGGGAACTCTGAAAGAGAGACTGGGAAACTTGCAGCCAGGTATGGTAACCCCAAGAGCTTAACAAAATCTCTAGAACTGTTGTAACTTTCTCTATATGTAACATCCTAAACCGCCTGTCTCCCTGCAATGCGTAATAACAGTGTAGTGAAAAGATAATGTGCTTTTGAATTTGACAGACCTGTCACTTCTTATATGACCTTGAGTACATAACTTTCTGAAACTTTGGTTTCTTTATTTACAAAATGGTAAAAGTAATACCTATTCCATTGGATTTCCATGAATACTAAAGAAGAAATATAATGGTTGTGTTATATTTGGTATTTATTATAAGAATAACAAATAAAAGTTAAAATCAGAGGACCTGCAGGTATTTTGTTCTTTTGTTTTATGTTGGTTTTTTTTTTTTTTTTTGGTTTTTGCAGAAAGATGAGCAAGCAGGATGCTGAATGATTATCCCCAAGATAGCAACCAAGTAGACAGTTTTCTAAAAAAGAGGTGATCGGCCAAGTTCCTGAGTTCATAAGGTCAGAATGACAGGTTGCTGTTAAATGCTCAGCAGCTTACAGGCCTATGCATTGGTATTCAGACATGGTACTGGTAATTATCTCTCAGTAAGCTTCCAATTCAGAAACTGGTGATTCTGGGTCACTTTCTGTGATAGGCTAAATAATGCCCCCCAAGTATATCCAGGTCCTAATCCCTGGAATCTGTAAATGTTATGTTATATGGCAAGAAGGATTTTGTAGATGTAATTATGTTAAGGATCTTAAGATGGCGAGAGAGGATGCTCTCTAAAGTTAGCCTGCAATACATAATTGATTGCATTTGTTTTACCTGGAACTTAATATGAATTGTCAATATCAATAGAAAAGCTTATATTGATTTCTTTAAAATTAAATTCACCTCCTTTTTTTAAAGCCTGAGATGAATATTCTTCTTTCATCTGTTTGCAATGAAAAATCCAAACAATGAATTTGGGATTTTATGGCTGGAGGTTAAAATATTGTTTGCATGTGCAAATATTCAAAGCCAGTTAAATCTATTCACATTTTTTTTTCCAATGGAGTGCTTGTCTTGTAAGTTCCAGCTGCTTTGCTCCAGTATTCAAGGCCTGCCATGATCTGAAACATACCGTATCATACTCTGCTTGGCATCCTATACCCTAAACTGTCCAAATAGTTGCAGTTCCTTAAATGCTCCCTGCATTTATTGTTTCCTTATTTTTGCAAATACTATGCTTTCTCCTTGAAAGGTTCTCTCTTCTCTCCACCAACCCCCCCATTAGTAGAGCAGAAAATACCTACTCATTCTTTAGGCCCAAATATGAAATGTCATCAATTCTGTGAGACTTCTCTAGACAGGAGTACTCCCTCTGTTGTGTCTCTCCACATCATGCATACATTCTTCACTCCTGGTTCTCCTTCACTTAGTTCAATGGACTGTTTCAACACTACCGGACAGTAAGAAAGGACAGAGAGGGAACTCTAAGAAGGTTGCTACCTGCCAGAGTGGTACACATGCATATTTAATTTAATTAGTTTTATATAAAAATGCACATAATGAAGGATAATTCTACTTGATCCAATTGTGTATGGTATGTCCTTGGTGCCTTCATTCCCAGAGTGTAGTGTTCTGCCAGTTAGTATCCCTGTTTGGTCTCTTTTTCTACATTTTTTTAAGACTTAATAACAATTCCTTTTATTTCTAAGTAATTGACAGCTGCCCCCTATTCCTATAAAACTGATTTTTCCACTGGATTCGTCCTTTGATCAATAGCTCACACTCAACATTCTTTTAGCCTTTATACCTGCCTTTCTACAAATTTCACCTTGCTTTAGCAAAACATTATCTCAGTATTATTCATACCCTTATGTTCTGATCAGCAATCCTCTGATTTCTCATTTGTCAATAATTTGTGGTTAATAACCTAATTGTTGGCCTAAACTTCAGTTCAGGACTTACAAAAATTTGGATTGGTTCATATATAGCATCTTAATGTATGACATTGCAAACTCTCCTATGTATTATGATCATCTTTATCCCATCTCATGTTACTTTTATTATTTTTGTGTTATTGTTAATTCCTGGATCATTCAAAAGATTCAATTAAGTCTATTGATTGTAATCATTGTTGCTTATTTTCAAATTATTATTATTTGGCAACTAGGAATCCTCTTTTCAGGCTTTTTTTTTTCCAAAAGCAAAATGACTCAGACTCATCTGGATACTTTTTGCTGCAAGATATGAAATTAATTCATCTCCAAAAAGATATAGTTCTTTAGATAGAAAATGATATCACTGGCCAAAATTGAGGCCAGAGATGGACATTACATCATTTCACATGAATCACGTGAAATACAGTTAGTGCAAATGAAGAAGTGAATTTTTACATTGTTGGCAGGTGGCTGTAATAGAGGAGAGGCTGCTGAAACCTCTTTCTGACAGAAGAGAGATTCCTTTAAAAGGAATGGGGAGTCATAACTGTGTTGGTGTTTCACATTGATCACTGTTTCTTTTCACTTTACACTAAAATAAGAATGTGTAAAATCCACATGCACTCACCATCAAATTGGTACTGACTGATTAACACTTCGGTGTTCAAATGGTGGTGGTGTTCACCAGGGAGTCGGGGATTGGGGCGGGTAGACCCACATCTGAGGGATGTGGTGAGCACTGTGGATGGGAGGGGCATGCTTGCAATGTAGCTGGGGATGGGAATTAGGGGTCGAATGAGGGAAGAAAATGTTCTAAAACTGATTTGTGTGAATAGCTGTACAACTTGATAAATTTACTAATAATCATTTAAATGTACACTTAAACGAATTAATTGCATGGCATGTAAATCATACTTCAATAAAGTTGTTAAAAAAAGAATGAGTAAAATCCATTGTATATTGTAGTCTTTATAAGCCTTTAATGTATGAGCATAGAGGTTCTGCCCTATAGAGAACATAAAAGTTCTACCCAATAAAGCTTCCTATGATGATGGAAGGGTTCTGTAATATAGAATACTGTCATCCAAAACAGTATCCACTAACCATGTGTGGCTAATGAGCATGGGAAATAGGGTTAGTGCAAATAAGGAAGTGAATTTTTAAAAATTTGATGTAATTTTAGTAATTTAAATTTAAATTTAATTAGTATGGTTAGCGGCTACTGTATGGAACAGCATAGCCATAGAGGATTATAAAATAAAATTACAGGGTTGAAACGTTTCTCTTTCCTTTTACTTTTTCCTGTTTGACTCCCTATCTGCAAAGTGGACCCAGCATTGCCTGAGCACACCACCAACTGTCTGAAAACAGAGAGAATTAGAGCTCCAATGTCACCCTCTCCCAGAGAAGCAGCAGGTGATATAAACACATAGCTAGCTCATTTGGCATCTTAAGTAATGTTGCAATGCACTTAATAAAGAACAACAATAAACATTGTATTTTGAGGTTTAATTTAAATTTCTCCTCTAGCTCCCTTTTTATAGGAAGTATATTAGCTGAACATATTTTATGTTATATATTATGTAATATATAACATCATTGTCCACTCCTTTGATATGGTCATTTTAAACATTGATTCTCAACATTTTAGAGACATTGAGAATCACAATATTTAATATCCTCAATGTCACAAAATGATAATGTTCTTAGTGGAACGTGAATTTTCAACAAAACCAGGACTAAAAAACAAGGGAAATTAGAAAACTGCCAACAGTTTGGAGTTGGTAGTAGGTTAGGAAAAGCTCTGACTTCATTGATTGCTTTCCCCAAAAAATGTTTTTTAAAAAGACTGGTTGCAAGTTAGGACTTTTAACTGTTAATATTTTGTTATAAAATGTGTCTGTCTGAAGTGTCTCTCTCTCCTTGCAGGCAACAAAGAGTCTAGCAATTCTGTGCACAAATCATGGAAACTAGTTGGAGTAAAAATTGTCGTTTAGTGATTTTATACTTGATTTGAGTTGTAATATAGCATTTTCACTGATAAATTGTTAAACAACATCTAACTCGATTTTATTTGTGAAAAGAAAGAGAGGGAGAGAGTTTGTGTGTGTGTGTTTGTAAATGTAGCAAGGCTAGGTAGTTGTGTGTGTGAGAATATAAAAATTGAGAGATTTGTCATTTTCAAGAAGGCTCATAGTTCCCCAAAATACCGAATTGAAATGATCTTAACACAATTTAATGAGAATATTATCATATATTAAGCTCTATTTAATGTAACAATATCTTGTGTTTTAGGAGCACATTTGCATTGTGAACAACTTTGCTGAATTAGAGATAATAGACATTTGGGGTAGGGTGGACAAAAAGACAATATATCCAGAACAATAGTTATCAGAGTTCTTTACCAAAACTTAAGCTTTAGAAGGGAAAACAATAGTTTTCGAGTCATTTTACAGTTTGGCTAAACTCTCTCTGCCCTTGAGCCCACTAGTCTCTTCCTCTACTCTGACCTCTTCCATGAGGACCAGTAATCTTGAGTCTTGGAAGCAGGCTCAAGGAATCTTCAAGAACATTTATTTTATGGTTTGTAAATTATCTTCATGTTCTTATGGACATTACCTGGGATACTGCCCCACCTGGGTTTTTACTCTGCATTGATAACTATGCACTTTGGTGGAGGTCCATACATAATAAGAGGGATACATACTTCCTGGCTATTGGAGCCTCCACAAAACTTGTGGTCATTCTTCCCCAAATGGGACATTCCTTTCTCAGTTGGTCCTTCTAGGCTTTCTCTTAGATTCAGCATAAGAACTTCTTAAAACTAACTGGTTAGGAAGCTACTCCACTTGAGCAGATTGCCTGGAACAAGTATTCTTTGCAATACTACTTTGGAATCATTGTTCCAATATACTATGCAATTATTGACCTATTGTTACCATTCACTTAATCACCAACACAGCCCAGGAAGTGAAGGCAGCCTGTATCCAAGAATTTGATATTTCATTTCAATTCAGTCCAAGCTCTCCTTTACATCCCCTCAAATAATAGGCAAAAGTGAACTTCCAGCGATAAATGGGAATGGAGCAGGTGGAACAAACTTCCAATCTCCTCCCTCTTCTCCTCTTGTAATTGTTCATATCAAGCCAGAGTACTGTTGTTTAATAAGGTTAGAAGCAGGGTTGCTTTGGAAAAAATAATAGGCACGGAATGGAATAATCAGCCCTGTTCTTCCCTTAACTAGCTGTGAGACTTTCTTCAATTCACTTCACCTTTCTGGGCCATGGTTTCCTCCTTTTATACTGGGGAATGTAGAGTGAAGGGAAAAGTTGGGCTTAACTTTCCATTCTAATGACACGAGGACATTCTGCCTAGTGACCATCTTCATTGATTGGTGGGTGTCTTCTCTGGCAGACTGTCAGGTGAGAAATCATTTCTCACAATGTATCAGCTGCAGTGGGCATTAATATTGATAAGCATTCTTATTTACATTACTCATTACAGTCATTCAGCCCTTTCGCAACCATTACTTTATTTGATCCTTAGAACAGCCATCAATATAATCCAGGGATTATTATTCTTTTTACAGATGAGAAACCAAGTTTCAGTTATTTTTCCAAGTTCACCCAGCTGTTAAATGACAGAACTGGGCTTGAACTCTGGCCTTCAGACTTAGAGTCCCATTTGTAATTAGTGATACAGTGTTTCCTTTCCAAATCTGAACCCCAGTAAGGAGTAATTTTGCCACATTCTCCTTTGCTGCCAGACAATCATCCTAGGAAAAGCAATACTCACTATTTTTCTGAAGGGAAAACACAATGTTAACTCATACAACATAATAATTTTATGGTTTGAATGAAAAGAATTTTTTTCTCCTGTCAGATTCAATTTATATCACAAGACTAAATAAAAATTTTATGTACTGGGTGAAGGAAAAATAGAGAGAAAATGTCCTGAGTGGACAAGCTTAAATTATCTCCCATTTGAATGAGTTCATTTCCCAGAGAGAGCTTCATCAGGTTTTTTAATTAAGAGCAAATTGTTCATCTAGAGTCAGTAATTTGCCAATGACCTCTTCTTAACATTCTTGTCTAAGGTGACAGAAATGACAATGAGATTTTCAAATTAAAAATATCAAGCTCTCAAAGATACTGGACCCTTCAGTTAGTAACTGAGTCAGGAAAAGAGGGTGACTTGGTGAAACAATGATATTCTAGCCATATTTCTCCCCTAAAATAAAGACCTAGAGATGTTTACATGGTCTTAAGTTTCATAGGAGTTGATAATTAGAGATTGGAGATATCCCGTAACATGTGTAAATAAGTACATGTATGCAAATATATAAATAGATATACATGTGTGTTTATATAACATTGTATGAACATGGAAAAAATTTTAAAAGATACTTCCTAAGGTATTGACATTATTACAGCAGTAGATGGCAGTGAGGTGGGGGGAGACTTAGGTGGGAAAAGGGAAAGGGGAGAAAAAGAAAGGAGAAAAAATAATTGAACCCAAATGGAAAGTGTGAGTGCTATTATACCTTTTACTCTTTTAAGTAAGCTTTTATTGAGGTATGTACCAATCAACATTTTAAGAAAAATAATGCAGAATGAGGTATTATTGGGAGCTCTGAAGAAGAAATACTATTATCAGAGAGTTGTGGGAGAGGAATCTGAAGGCTTGGGCAGAAATGTGGCTAAGGAAGGCTTAGTGCAGAATGGTGAGGAGCCTGCACTTTCTCCTGAGAGCAAGGAATAGCCACCAGGGGATTTCACCTAGCCACCTGACTTGGGTTTTAGGCAAGTCATTCTGTCAGTGGTGTTTCAGTTGGATAGGATGGAGGAGGAGGGAATTGATGATCTAAGTAAGAGAGGATAAGTTCCTACACCAGGGCAGTGGTAATAGGATTGGTTGGAAGTACAGAGTTCAAAAAAAAATAGCTATTGCTACACCTGTCACTATCTCCACAATTACTACTTTACATATTCACTAGTGGTGCTACACTATTACTAGCACAATCAGTTACCTGCCACCAATCAGTACTTGTTATCTACCAACTATTGTGTAAAGAACTATATTCTTGTTTTCTTAACTAATTATTATAGTAACCCTGAAAGATAGGCACGTGGCTGTTGATTACCATAGGGAGCATCTGATGAGACATGGGAAAGTGACCTTGGCAAAAAGTGAAGAATCAAATTGTACCACAATTTGCAAGACAAACTCTACCATGACTTACCAGCCGAGCCTTGATGCGCAATGCAAACTACCTAAACTCAGATCATTTCAACTCCAACCCATTTGGACCCAAATGTTCCGAGACAAGACTACAAACTGCTCTGACAATAATTTCCCATAAACCCATACATTCCATGGTGAGGATGTAGAGAAATTGAAACCCTTGTGCACTGTTGGAGGGATTGTAAAATAGTAAAATCTGCTTTGGGAAACAATGTGGTGGTTCCTCAAACAGTTAAAACCAGTACTGCTATATGATCCAGCAGTCCCACTTCTGGATGTATATCCAAGAGAATTGGTAGCAGGATCTCAAAGAGATATTTCCACATTCATGTTCACAGCAGCACTATTCACAATAGCTAAGAGGTAGAAGAAACGCAAGTATTCACTGATAACTGAATGGATAAGCAAAATGTAGTGTTTGCATACAATGGAATATTATTCAGCCTTAAAAAGGAGGGCCAGCCTGTAACAAGCTACAACACAAATGAACCTTGTAGATACTGTGCTAATTGAAATAAGCCATCCACAAAACAAATACTGTATGATTCCACCTGTATCAAACTCATAGAAACACAAAGTAAAGTAGAATGGTGGTTACCAGGGGCTTGGAAGAAGGGGGGAAATATGAATAGGAGTTGTTGTTCAATGGGTATGGAGTTTCAGTTTCACAAAATGAAAATGTTCTGGAGCTCTATTGCCCAATAATATGAATATACTTAACACTAGTGAACTGTATACCTAAAAATGGTTAACATGGTAAATTTTATGTTATGTGATCTTCACCAAAATGAAATTTTTTTTTTATAAAAAAGCACCTCAATGAATTTATAAATCCAGCTCTGAATGACCAGTGGCTTTCTGTAATGGTCTCTGTGGGGACTTGGACATCATGCCAAGCACAGCCTGCAGGTCACAAGCCCTCCAGAGCAGTGTCAAGAACATGGACTTAGCTGGGCTCAGTGGCTTGTACCTGTAATCCCAGCTACTTAGGAGACTGAAGTGGAGGATTGCTGGAGCCTAGGAATTTGAGACCAGTTTGGGCAGCATAATGAGACTCTTCTCTAAAAAAATAACTAAATAAAAAGAACAGGAGCTTGGAAGCCAGATACACTGCACACTAGAGGCCTACAGGCCTTTTGAGTCCTAGCTCTGCCACTCACTAGCTGTGAAATTTGGGGAAACTTGTGAAACCTCTCTGATCTTCATTTCTTCATCTATGGACTGGAAATAAGAGTATTTCAAAGAGCTATCATGGATATTAAATGAGATAACAAATGGAAATGTTTGGCAAAGTACCTTCCACACTAAGTAGGTACTTATGAACTAGTGATGTTGCTCCGTGCCCATTAACACCATGCTTCCCACCACTTCAGCCATCCTGGATTAAAAATAGGAAGGATTCTTGCCTCCTCCACCATGATACCATCTCCCTGTTTATTTAAAAGGAGTTTCATCTCAGAAAAGGTGAATATGCACCCAAATAATACAAAACAGTAAATTAGAAGTGTGGCATGGCAAAAGTGTTCAGAAGACCATCCAACATCCAGGTTCCAAATGAAAACAGTGTTCTGGAACTGTTCTTAAATCCCATCTGCAGGAAAGTTAATGATAATAATAATAATAGTGATAAGTTGCTTTATTCTGATTCTTTGGTACTTTTCCAAACACTCCCATTTATTATCTCATGTTATACCCATGAGAGCCCTTTGAAATACTCTTATTTCCATTCCATAGGTGAATAAATGAGGGTCAGAGAGGTTTCATAAATTTCCCCAAATTTCACAGCTAGTGAGTGGCAGAGTTAGGACTCAAAAGGCCTATAGGCCTCTAGTGTGCAGTGTGTCTGGCTTCCAAGCCATGTTCTTGTCTTTTTTCCTTCCTCTTTTCTTTTCTTTTCTTTTCTTTTCTTTTCTTTTCTTTTCTTTTCTTTTCTTTTCTTTTCTTTTCTTTTCTTTTCTTTTCTTTTCTTTTCTTTTCTTTTCTTTTCTTTTCTTTTCTTACAGGATCTCACTATGTTACCCAAGCTGGTCTTGAACTTTATTCAAAAATAAACTGGATAAAACGACCAAAGACAGAACCAGAACTGATCAGGTGTATTTTTTTTTTCACCACAGCCTTGTTCTTTTAAAAATAATTTCACAAGCTCAATCCTTGTTAGGAAGAGGAACCAGAAACAGAGTGTGATTAGCCTTGGGACTGTCTCTCTTCTCCCAAAAAGAGGCAAGAAGAAAAACAAAATCAATTTATGGTATGTATAGTGCTAACTACTTTTATATATGAGATCTCATTTCTCCTCATAGCATCTCTGCAAAACATAATTAATGTTCTCATTTTATAGATAGCGGAAATGAGGCTCAGAGATGTTTTACAATTTGCCCCTTTCTGTCACAGCTGGCAGATGTAAGAACTCAGGTCTGTATAAGCTGGAATCCAGCTCGTTCCAGTCTCCCACACTGGAAGGAGCTGTGACTGCTCTTCAATTGGAGGTGTCTTATTTCTCCCAAGTCCTTTAAAAAGAATCTACATTGAAGGATAATTTTTATTGGAGATGCTTTTTAAAAATTTGAAAGCTTTCTGTAGCCTTTTGTAATGGGACAATCAGTGACCCAAAGAATCAAATTTTCAAGCTGCTTCAGTTCTTGTAACTAAATAAATCACAAAAGAAAAGTTGTTTTAAATATCACAGTAAGTTAAACTTTCTTTCAAGACAGTTTTTTAATTCCATGCCCATGCATGTCAAAGAAGTGGGAACTGCAAATGAGTATCCATATAATGCTGTGTTAACATTCACTACTCATTCTCTCTCCTGCTTCAGTGGTGGAAAAGATTAATATATCATTCAGCTAATACAAAGTGTAATTTATTTCCAAAGTGATGTGCTTCCTTTACAGCATCAAATCTGGCAGCTCTATGCGGGTGCTGTTCTGTCAGCTGAAATAACGCCTTTAATGAACTTATCTGTGGAATATCTAATGTGTAATCTGCTGTATAACCTGCAACCCTACTGTTCAGGCCCTCATCATCTGGCCTACCAATTTCCACATCAGCTGCATTTTAAAAAAGAGTCCATCTCTAACCTTAATAAGCCACAAACCAGCTTTCAAAATCTGCAAAATTAGTTCTAGCATCCCATTCAGCAATTCTGCAACTCTGACCACGGAGCATGCAGAGGGCAGGAATAATTCCTGCCAACACTTTCACCAACTCTGAAATGCTCTTCCCTTCAATAGACAATATTCTCTTGGTCCGTAGGATTCATATTGCCTCCCCCAAGAAGATAAATAGGGTCCCATGGGATCCTGACAGCCACCCTTGGGGCCCTCATTGGGTAAGGCTTAGATGCTTCAGAGGCAAAATTTTGGCTATCCACAAGGCTTTACCAACTTTCCATATTGCTTTGGTCCTTTAAGAGAAGTTTATCCATCTACCCATCACCTTTCTGAGAACCCACAAAGGCAAGCCCCAAATAACTACTCTTCCAGCAGCAATAAACCCAGGCCCTCTCCCTCCACATACTCATTACTGAGCAGCTCTCATACTGATCCTTTTCCCACTTGACTACCACGAGACTTCAAAATTTACCTCTGGCTGTCAGAATTTAAGGACTGTGTTGCTGTCTGATCTTTATTGGGGGAACCTCAGATTCATCTAAGGACTGTGTAAATCGGTTGGGCTGGCTCACTTAACAAAAAGTTATCAAATACTTATATGTGCCAGACATTATTCTATTTGCAAGGATAGCAAAGGTTGGAGCAGGAAAAATTTTTCTCTCATGGAATTTACATCCTGTGTGATGAAACAGATAATAAACCAAATGAATGATTGCATTACATGAAGTGACAGATGCTAAAGAGAAAAAAACTAAAGTAGGAAAGTGGATGGGAGAAGATAACTCTACTGCAAACAGGGTCCTCGAGAAAGGTCACACTTCGGAGGTGATATTTGAGCAAAGACTTGAATGCAGTGAAGATGAAGACTACTAGTGTCTTGAACCACCTCAAGTAGGAATAACCTGCTAGATGGAAGAGTTACGGAGAGCAAGACCTTTAGAGTCAAATGACTCTACCACTTCCTAGTTAGAGAGGATTGACATTTATCTACTCTGAGCTGTAGAGACAACAGTACCTTTCTCAAAGGATTTTTAAGCAGATTTCAATGACATAATATATACAAAACACATCACTTTATAACATCTCAATCAATGTGATTTATATAGAGAGATGATAAGTAGAGAAAGGGGCAGATAGACAATAGACTGTGATAAATTTAAGGTAGGATTAGAAAAAATAGAAGAGGACAGGATAGGACAGAGCAGGATAGCTATAGACGGGCACATAGTAGCTAGAGAGACAACAGATATGCAGGCCCAAAGAATCCATTACTTGGCCACCCCTCAGCTGGCTACTTACATACTGCATTCATAAGTTAGGTAGATTCTGGCATTTTTGTCCTAGACTTGCCTCGAACACTAAAAATCAGTGTGTTTCTGGGTTTTATTGTGCAACCTACATATACTAAACAATTGCTATGCCTTCTCCAGTTCTATTACTGTATACATTAACAAGGCCCAAAGTTGAATTTTATTGGTTTTATCACATCTAAATAAAGGACCCATAATTATGTATTCAAGAAATGAAGGTTCTTTCTTTTCTTATTAATAAAAACAGTGAGTTATTTAACATTCATTCATTGAGCACCAACTACAATCTTCTTGCAGGATAATAGAAAGAATTAAAACAAAGAAATAAAACAGAGAAAGCAACAATTAAAAAATTTTAGGTCAGGCGCGGTGGCTCACACCTGTAATCCTAGCACTCTGGGAGGCCAAGGCTGGTGGATCATTTCAGCTCAGGAGTTTAAGACCAGACTGAGCATCTCTACCAAAAATAGAAAAAATTAGCTGGGCATGGTGGCACATGCCTGTAGTCCCAGCTACTCGGGAGGTTGAGGCAGAAGAATCACTTGAGCCCAGGAGTTTGAGGTTGCTGTGAGCTAGGCTGATGCCACAGCACTCTAGCCAGGGCAACAGAGTGAGACTCTGTGTCAAAAAAAAAAAAATTGAAAATAGAAATATATGGTCCAAGGCCTGAAGACATAGGCATTTTAAATATACAATAATCTTAACCTCTTGTGTTTGTAAAATTCAGCATTTAAAAAATCTTACATATCAACTTTCTATACTTCTATAATCTATACTTCTATAATCTATAATCTATAATCTTTCTATACTTCTATAATCCATATCCCTATATATTCCATATAATCCATATTCCTACAAATATAAGATTATCTTAATTTTAAGTTTTTAAAGTTTATGTAAGGCAGTAAAAATTAGTCCATTTGAGTCCAATGCAGTCTAATAATCACAAATTCAGTTTGAATAAACAGATGAATAAAAGTATGCAAGCCCATTTCCCTGACCTCCATAAGATTACATACTGTAATTTATAAACTGATCAGCATTTATTCATTCATTCACTTGTAAGTAACTATTCAGAGCCTAACATGCTGGGCAGTGCATGTACACGCAGGGAACACAAATATGTCAAATTCTTTGCCTTGGAAAAGCAAAATTTAGTGGAATACACAGGGAAAAAAAGCTAGAATACTAAATAATAAATGCAATAATCAAAGTGAATAGATGATATATGTATATCATAGAGGTGGATCAATTACCCTTGGGTGACGAATTGCACAGTAGAAATATATTCAATGAGTTTTAAAGGATGAATTTGTCAGGAGGACAATTTTTCAACAAATGTGCATCACATAATCAGAAAAAAAAATGATAGAGTCTTTATTTCTAGATGATAGGATAAGAGATAATATTTCTATTTATCCTCTTTTTTGTATTAAGTCAAAACCGTGTTTTATTTTTAGAATCAGAAAGTGATACAGTATTAATATTACAAAATTAATTATGTGTTGCTTATGGTTTAGGTCTTTAAGTTTTATAAAGATCAAGCCAGCTTTTCTCTAATTCATAAACAGTGACAATCTAATTATTAAAAAGACAAACAAGTAATCTTAAGTTTCCTGGGAAAGAGCTAATATAGTTAACACTGACTACCTACAAAGCTGTTCAGACAATTGCAAGTTCCAGTAAGCAGCACTGCTTGAAGAATGGAGATATTTTATGGACAGGTCTAAGTCACTTCTGCCTCTACATCTCTTCTCTAGCATCTTATGCAGTTCATGCACCTGACACCTCTTGTAGTCTCTGACTACATCAGGCTGATTTGTGCTATTTCCTTTACTTGCCCTTCCTTGACTGTTTGCATTTTCTGACATTTCTTCTGTAATGCCTTTTGAGATATAAAGAGATGCAAGAGACATATCTGTTAGTTTTCTTTCCAATAAAAGGATCAACAGTCTTAAGAAAGGGCATTTCTAGTTTTAAGACTTCCTCAGCTCAAGCCTTCCTTGCCTTGGTGACCCTTTTGGATATGAATCATCTGTAGCTTTGACCTTCAGTGATCCTTCCTGAATGTATTGTATTGTTCACCTTCTGGACTTCCACACTTTGAACTGTGGGGAAGCTATACTCACCTGGCTTGGCCTCGTGGACCCCTTAGATGTCTGGATTCCCTATGAGAGCAGAGGCACTGGGCATCTTTAATTCGAGAATATCGATTCTGGCAGTGACATTAATTCTATTTTAGTGACGAGAAGCTTTGTCTGACTAGGGAGTAATTTAGAGCAATTTTATTACATGCCTTGTTATATAGGTTCTCAAAAGACTACACCAAAAAAAAAAAACTATTAGAACTGATAAACAAATTCAGTAAAGCTGCAAGATCAAAAATTGACACACAAAAATTGGTAGCATTTCTCTATGCCAACAACGAACAATCTGAAAAAGAAAACAAGGTAGTAATCCCATTTATAATAGCTACAAATAAAATAAAATACCTAGGAATAAACTTAACCAAAGAAGTGAAAGATCTCTACAATAAAAACTATAAGACACTGATGAAAGAAATTGAAGAGGACACACAAAAAAATGGCAAGATATTCCATATTCACGGATTGGAAGAATCAATATTGTTGAAATGTCCATACTCCCCAATCTACAGATGCAATGAAATTCCTATCAAAATAGTAATGACATTCTCCACAAAAATAGAAAAATTATCCTAAAATTTATATGGAACCTCCAGAAATCCAGATTAGCCAAAGCCACCCTCCCTGAGCAAAAAGAACAAAGCTGGAGGCATCACATTGCCTGACTTCAAATTATACTACAAAGATATAGTAGCCAAAACAGTATGGTTCTGGGATAAAAGCAGACACAAAAATCAATGGAACAGAATAGAGAACCCAGAAACAAATCCATTCACTTATAGTCAATTCATTTTTGACAAAGGTGCCAGGAATATACATTGGGAAAAGGACAGTCTCTTTAATAAATGGTGCTGGGAAAACTGGATATCCATATCAGAAGAATGAAACTAGAAATGTATCTCTTGCCATACACAAAAATAAAACCAAATGAATTAAAGACTCGAAATCTATTACCTGAAACTATGAAACTACCAAAAAAAAGAAAAAAGCATTGTGGAAACACTCCAGAACATTGACCTGGGCAAAGATTTCTTGAGTAAGACCTCAAAAGCATAGGCAACCAAAGTAGAAATGGACAAATGGGATCACATCATGCTAAAAAGCTTCTGAATAGCAAAGGAAACAATCAACAAAGTGAAGAGACAACACACAGAACAATGGAACATACTTGCAAACTACTCATCTGATAAGGGATTAATAACAAGAATATATAAGGAAATCAAACAATTCAGTAGGAACAAATAGTCTGGGTGCAATAGCTCATGCCTGTAATCCCAACAATTTTGGAGGCCAAGCAAGAGAATTGCTTGAGGCCAGGAGTTGGAGACCAGCCTGGGCAACATAGTGAGACCCCATGTCTACAAAAATAAAAATAAATTAACTGAGCATGGTAGTATGGGCCTGTACTTCCATCTATTTGGGAGGGTCGCTTGAGCCCAGGAGTTCAAGGCTGCAGTGAGCTATGTTTGCACTGCTACACTCCAGTCTGGATAACAGAGTGACACCCTGTCTGGAAAAAAAAAAATACTATCACTTGTATCAACATGGATGGAACTGGAGGACATTATGTTAAGTGAAATAAGCCAGGCATAAAAAGACAAATATCACACGTTCTCACTCATATTTAGGAGCTAAAAAAAAAAAAAAAGTGAACTCATGAAGCTAGAGAGTAGAATGATGGTTACCAGAACCTGGGAAGGATAGTAAGGAGGGCAGGATAAAGAGGAGAGGGTTAATGAGCCAAAAATATGGTTAGAAGGAGTAAGATTTAGTGTTTGGTAGTACAGTAAGATTGGGAAAGATCTATTGGACCTAAAGACAATTTGTGAGCTTAGTGAGATCTTTTTAAGTGAAATAATGAAGCCAAAACTAAATTGAAGTGGGCTGAGAGGGGAGTATAAAATAAGGAATAGAGGTCACAAATGGAAAGAAAGAAGAAGAGGAGGAAGAGGAGGAGGAGGAGGAAATGGAAGGTGAAGGAAAAGGGAAAAGGGAAAGGGAAGAAAGGGGAGGAGGAAAAGGAGAAGTAGTATTCCAGTGAAATGGAAGAGGAAGGTAAGACAAAGCTGAAGGAGACTAAGGGATCAACGACAAAAAGAAGATATTTTTGAATATTTAAAACGGAGCATCATATGGTGCTTAGGAATAAAGTCTGGAACCAAAATGGTAGGTATCAAGTTCCTGCTCCACCGCTTACCAGTTGTGTGGCCTTGGGCACTGCAGTTAAACTCTCTGTACCTGGTTTCTTTGTCTGTAAAATGGGGATATCAGTAATACTTCACAGAATGGCTGTGAGCATGCAATGAGTTAATTCTATACAAATTACCAAGACTGTGTCTAGCACACAGTAAAAGCCATGTAAGTGTTGGCTATTGTTATTGTTATTTCTAATTGGAAGCAACTAATTCAGAGGATGAGGTAGAATATAAAGAAAAGAGAAGAAATAATAACAAGGTTTTCGAGAGGAAGAAGGAGCAGAACACAGAGCAGAACACATTTGCACAAAGGCTACCAAAACCTTACACAAAAAAATATTTCTGCAAGGACATCTGCCCAGCAACTGCCTGTCCAACCTTGGACTGACACTGCCCTTGTTATAGATGCTTATCGCCAAGGATAATTGTTTCCTCATTTTTCCTCTAAAAATCTTTGCCTTCCTTTACCTCCCTGAATACTACCACAGTTCACTATCACACCATGATTCCACATTGCAATGCTCACTCATGAGTAAACTTATTATCTTTGGAGAGTCTCTCTCTGTCTGTTATTTAGATTGACAGAATGAATGTCTAAAGTAGAGCAAAACAGGAGGTCACTGAAGATGAGAAGGTGAGGAGAGATTAGAGGGCTTATGCCAAAGATTGGTCAATCGCGAAGTAAATACATCCTGAATTATATCTGTGAGGTGAACAGCTATGCTTCCACTGAATTTTACTGAAATTTGAAAGACAGACTAAATAATTACTTTAACACTGAAAAATATAAGACTGTAACTTTTACATTTCTAGCATCCCAGGTACATTCATTCTGTAACAGCAATATAATTTTAAATTTTGAATATCATCATTAACCTATTTTAAAGATGAAAATACTGAAGGTTGAGTAACTTGCCCACATCTCAAATATTCTAAGTGGCTGAACTGATACTCAAACACAAATCTCCTGACTTTGCAGCCTGCAACTCCAAACCTAATCTAAATCAGATGGCCTCTAGAAACTAAATTGTACATGTCTAGCTCATTTAGTCCAATATCAGACTCACCCTGGATGGTTAATGAATATGGCCCCCACATTAGGTGCAATACTTATAAAAAGCACACAGATGAGGAATATGAAGTCCCTTCTAAATTTGACGTCCCGTCATTTGAATGTTTTAACATGTCTTTTGTGATGAATAAATTTAGTAGTCTTGACCATTCTCTATGGTTCTAGAAAAATCTAGGCCCAGATATTTCCTGAGGTCCTTAATAATACAATTGATAACGTCTCAATGAAACATCCTCAGAAATAGAATAAATGTCATAGAGACTTGTGTGCCACTACATTTGCTGGTTATTCTTTGTCATTACACACTACAGAGTTTAATTCTTTATTGGACTATTTTCAAAATCATAAGTTGAAAGAGAAGAAATTTCATCTTGGTCTATTGAAGAAAATTATTTTATACCCAGAATTAGATTCCTTACTTTGCATAAATCCTATTTTGTAAGAGTGAATTAATTATCCATAAAAAGAAATGAGTAGCTTCAGTTCTATTTTAAAACTTGATATACCCTCACCAGCACTGGAAATTGAAAAGATCAATCTTGCAATGAATGGGACATTGTCTTCTAGCCATAAATGATGTTTTCAGAATGACTATCTCAAGGAGTCATAAGAGGGGAGAAAAAAGGGTGAATGGAATGTGGAAGAAAATTGGCACTTGCCCCACACTTTCTTGGGTCGTGTTGTTAGACCAGGTGATGCAGATGGAGCCTCCAACTCCAGGATCCAGGATCAGGTCATGGGGCTTAGTCTGCGCCCCTATTCCTTGTCATTAGGAATAGGTGTGTGACTCTTGAGCCTAATGAATCAGCACCAGTCAGAGCTGATACTGGGGACTCTGCTTAAGTGAGAGAGAAAAAATATTCAATCTTTTCCTTTAGGCTTGGATTTGGAAAATGCAAGTTAGAACTGTCTTGAAACTTTGAGGGGAGACTCTGTATGAAAATAGAGCCAACAGAGAGGAAAACAGAGTCAAGGGATAGAAAATTTTAAAAAGGGAAAAAAATAAAATGAAACAAGTCGTAATGGCAACTTACACAGATTAACCACAGGCATACTCAAACTCCTCCTCGGGAACTTTGTGTTGTGCAAGCCAGAATGTTCCTTTATTGCATAAGCTAAATTAGTCAAAATTCTTTGTCATAAGTAAATGAATCCTACCTGAAACAGCAACTCAACATTTATAGTCCAACTAAATATCAACATTCTGAAGATTCATGTTGGAAGAGGGAATCCAAGAGTATGATTCCTGGGGCTATGGTTTTTTAGAATTGTGGCTTCAAGCAGTCAAATTTTCCTCACACTTTAAGTGGGGATGTGATGTGATTCTGAAGGTCAGCTCCCTCATTAAATCAGATTGATTAGGTGATTTTATCTCAGTTATATCATCTGTAAAATGGAAGTAATAACATTGATATATTAATAGTAATATTTATATGATATTAATGTGATAATAGTAATGTTTAATATTTAAGATTTTATGGAATTATTTAGCATAAAATGAGACAGTACATGTTCAATTTCTAACTGACTACCTGGAATATATAC
>CAUYRT010055697.1:0-20143 GCA_963574885.1 Lepilemur ruficaudatus
GGCCAATTAATTTCTTTCTATTTTTAGTAGAGATGAGGTCTTCCTCTTGGTCAGACTGGTTTCGAACTCCTGACCTTGAGCGATCCTCCTGCCTGGGTCTCCCAGAGTGCTAGGATTACAGGCGTGAGCCACCATGCCTGACCCAGAGAACTCCTGATACTTTGTATCTATGCATGTGCATGCACACACATGCACAAAACAGGGATGTATGGTTGCAGTTTCAGATTATAGCCAACTGGCACATCTATACCTAATGCTGGCTTTGGGGAAGGGTATGCTGGGAAGGAGGGTTGTTCATTTTTTGTTGTACAGCTAAAATTATAGTAGAATTCTTTGTCAAATTTTTATGCATATAATTGACATTTTAATTGGTCTCTTATGTTCCTTATTGGTTTATTTCTTCATTGCTGCACTCTGATTCCTTGGCATTTTGAATCTGACCTGTCGATAGTGAAATTGACACATGGACCTGTCATTCTCTGAATTAGGGTGGGTAGATAGAGGGAAGTAGGTTTAGTTTTCTGGTATTTTTCATTATTCCTCCCTCAATGTACATACACACCATTTCTGCCTTGCTCTTTTCCTCTATCTCCCCCACCCTTCACATTTACATGCATCCCAGCTGCCTCTTTTGAGGAGGGACTGGAGGAGAATGGCTTCTTCTTTGGACTTGGTGGCTCACACATCACTCACAGCTTCCCTTGCAGTATTTATTACATTTATGGATTTTAGCAGATTCCTAAAAAGCATGGTTGATCTTGTAATCATATTCATGCAAATGTGAAAAAGCATTAGTTGTCCAGTCTTAATTCATCTGTAAGTATTTAAGGTAGTTCCCGTGCAGCACTGTACAGAGCAAGGAACAGAAAATATAGTCTTCTTTCACTTGTTACTTAAATTTACAAAATTTGTTTGCCATCTGGAAGGCTTATTTTTGGATGTTTACCTAAAAAAGAAAAGCTGCTTATAATTCCTGAGCTCTACTTACAAATATTTTATATTTCTAATGGAAAAATCCTCTTATATTTGCCTTTGAAATTGAACAGACCACTTTTAAAGAGGAAAAGTCAAAATAATTTAACTTTTGTTACTTAGCTTAGGAAGTGTGAGCTCTCTCTGTGGCAGCCAAACCATGTTGAGGGCTTGTGATTATGTGTAGAGTCAGTATCAGTCTGTCTTCCCTCCATTAACCAGGATCTCATGTAAGCCCAGATTTCTTAGTGAAAAGCAGCTTGTAAATTTGAAAAACAAGGACTGAGGTTGAATTCTGTTAGTAATTTTTTCAGATGATTTGGCTTTTCGATAGGATTGAAAGTTAGAATTTAATTTTTAAGCTGTTCTAACCATTATTCCATGATACCTATAGGGCTAGGACTCTGAAAGGAAGAGAAATAGTTCATTTTATTTATTTATTGATTGATTGATTGATTGAGACAGAGTCTATCTGTTGCCTGGGCTAGAGTGCTGTGGCGTCAGCCTAGCTCACAGTAACCTCAAACTCCTGGGCTAAAGCGATCCTTCTGCCTCAGCCTCCCCAGTAGCTGGGCCTACAGGCATGTGCCACCATGCCCGGCTAATTTTTTCTACATATTTTTAGTTGGCCAATTAATTTCTTTCTATTTTTTAGTAGAGATGGGGTCTCGCTCAGGCTGGTTTCTTGAGCGATCCTCCCGCCTCGGCCTCCCAGAGTGCTAGGATTACAGGTGTGAGCCACTGCACCCTGCCTGAAATAGTTCATTTTAGAACTAGATCTCTGTCTCCTACATGAGATAATATGGTAATACTAAAACAAAGAACAGAAAAAAGTTCTCCATTTCATTGGCTCAAATGTAAGTCTAGTTTTCCATCTTACGGAGTCTTGCCATTTCTCTTGTTTTCATGGCACTTCTGGCTTCTGACTTTGTATTCTACTCTGGCTCATGTTGCTGAATAGTTTAAAAAGTGCTTGGATAAGAATGTTCGTACTATTTTATAGTGTAGTGTATCACAGCAGTGAAAAATAGTGTTACGAAGTGTAAGGGATTTCTTGCAAGTTAAAAAGATTTCTAGGGAAACCAGGAGTTGGCAAGAGCATCATCTTTCCAAACTCACCAGCATCCTTGTGTGTTTTCTCCTAGCTATCTGCCCTATGCAAGCACTTAGACAACCTATGGGAAGAACACCGTGGCAGCGTGGTCCTGTTTGCCTGGATGCAGTTTCTTAAGGAAGAGACCCTAGCGTACCTGAATATTGTCTCTCCTTTTGAGCTTAAGATGGGTTCTCAGAAAAAAGTGCAGAGAAGGATGGCTCAAGCCTCTCCCAGCACAGAGCTAGATTTTGGAGGAGCTACTGGATCTGATGTAGACCAAGAGGAAGTTGTGGACGAGAGAGCTGTGCAGGATGTGGAATCATTGTCAAGTCTGATCCAGGAAATCTTGGACTTTGATCAAGCTCAGCAGATAAAATGTTTTAATAGTAAATTGTTCCTGTGCAATATCTGTTTCTGTGAGAAGCTGGGTAGTGAATGCATGTACTTCTTGGAGTGCAGGCACGTGTACTGCAAAGCCTGTCTGAAGGACTACTTTGAGATCCAGATCAGAGATGGCCAGGTTCAGTGCCTCAACTGCCCAGAACCAAAGTGCCCTTCAGTGGCCACTCCTGGTCAGGTAAATTTTTACCCTGCTGACAGTTGCCTCTTAATTATCTTTCACAAAGGGAGATACCTTCTCAGGAACTTCCCAGGGCTCACGGAGCAGCTGAAGGCCTTGAAGCCAACTCACAAGCTGTTTCACTGTGTCCGATAACAATGCTATGATCTTACTCTACCGTTTAAGCAAATGTAAATGTTTTCTTTGCTGGCCTTAGAATGGGCGGTCCTAGGCAAGGATGAGTGTTAAAAAAGTAATCATGAAGTAATTCTGGTGATTTACTTTGTGTATCTGATAGGATCTCGTCAACCTTGGGGAATCACTAGCCTGTCTTTGTGCGAGGTTGGGATCTGAAGGGGGCATGCCTTGGAATGATTACCCCACTTGTTTACAGACTTTAGCATAAATATAGCCTACTTGGTGTTTTGGTTTTTTACTCAACTTTATTAAGGCATAATTTTACTTACAATAAACTGTACCCATTTAAAGTATATAGTTTCCTTAGTTTTGACAAATGTATAGCCCCTTGTAACCACCATCTCAGTCAAGATATGGACTGTTGCCATTCTTGGTGAAATTGCAGTGAGATATGGAGGGTTATTGTTGTATTTTGTTTGTTTGTTTGTTTTGAGACAGAGTCTCACTCTGTTGCTCAGGCTAGAGTGCCGTGGTGTCAGCCTAGCTCACAGCAACCTCAAACTCCTGGACTCAAGCAATCCTTCTGCCTCAGCCTCCCCAGTAGCTGGGACTACAGGTGTGCACCACCATGCCCGGCTAACTTTTTTTATATATATAGTTTTTAATTGTCCAGCTAATTTCTTTTTATTTTTTTAGTAGAGATGGCGTCTTGCTTTTGCTCAGGCTGGTCTCAAACTCCTGAGCTCAAATGATCTTCCCGCCTTGACCTCCCAGAGTGCTAAGATTATAGGTGTGAGCCATGATGCCCGGCCTTTTTTTTTTTTTTTTTTGAGATAGGGTCTCTTTCTGTCACCCAGGTGAGAGTGCAGGTGGCCTCATCATAGCTCACTGCAGCCTTGAACTCCTGGGCTCAAATGATCCTCCTGCCTCCACCTCCTGAGTAGCTGGGACTACAGGTGTGCACCACCACACCCAGCTACTTTTTCTACTTTTTGTAGAGGTGAGGTCTCACTCTTGCTCAGGCTGAGGTAGAGGTTTTAATCTATATGTCCATCTGGTTTATACCAACATCCTAAGAATCTCCTCAGGATCAGAACCGGTTGTGGAATCATCACACCTATGGTGTTTCGTATTTTCCTCCAGGTCAAAGAGCTTGTGGAAGCAGAATTATTTGCCCGTTACGACCGCCTTCTCCTCCAGTCCACCTTGGACCTGATGGCAGATGTGGTGTACTGCCCCCGCCCATGCTGCCAGCTGCCTGTGATGCAGGAGCCCGGCGGCACCATGGGCATCTGCTCCAGCTGCAACTTTGCCTTCTGCACCCTGTGCAGATTGACCTACCACGGGGTCTCTCCATGTAAGGTGACTGCAGGTATGTTGTTACTGTGTGAACCCAAACTCCCACCTCCCGCCCCATCCCCAAAGCCTTATGATTTCATTCCTTCAGTTTGGAAGTATTTACTCAACAGATATTTCCATGTCAGTTACTGTCCTAGGCTCTGGGGATGCCGTAGTGACCAGAAGAGACAAAATCTCTGCCCTCATACGATGTACATTATAGTGGCACAGACAGACAAAATAGATAAGGATATTAGGTGGTAGTAAGTGCTGGGCAGGAAAAAGAAAGAAAGCAGGGAACAGGATATGAGATGGTCTGAAGGGGAAGGGACTTGGGATTTTAGTTAGGGAAGCCAGGGGAGGGCTTGCTGGCAAAATGGTTTAAGTAAAGACTTGAAAGAAGTAAGGAAAACCATACATATATTGGGAGAACATTCTAGGAAATGGAATGGCGAGGTAAATTCTACCTACGAACATGGAAAAATGTCGATCCTGGGTGGCAGATGCAGGGCATCTAAGCTGCCACTCTTGTCTCCACGGCACATAAGCCTGGTCAGTCATCAGGTGCTTTCTCATTGAGCCCAGGGGGGCCTCAGAATCTTCCTCGACACAACGCTCCAGAAAGCCACCCTCTGTTGAAGTAGTCACAGGAGGTGAAACCTGTTTGCCATTTCTGATCTCCATAAGGATACGGACGGATAGCAGGCCCTTAGTGTCGATTTCACTGGACTTTGGTGGCTTAGTCCTTCTCAGACTAGCAGGAATGATAATAGCTACTTCAGTATTCCAAGGATTGAGAGAGCTAATATAGTGCTACTCAAAGTTGTTGTATTTGTTACACTGGTCTATGATGAGATAAATATAGAAATAATGTGGGTTAGAAATTTTATAGTTATTTCACAGAATTTTATGTCAGTTAAGTCTAATAAAAGTTTAGGCTTGTACTTTTTGTCTTCACTTTCATTTTTCTAATAATTCATTTGATTGTATTTTATGAAAGTGTTGATGCTTGACAGATGGGGGAAAGAAAACTTGTCCTTCACCGTAGTTTGAGAAACATAATACATGTAAAATGCAGGATGTTAACTGTTAATGCTATTGTTAGGATAGTTACTAATTGCTAATGTCAGCAGAGTGTCATTATTTCCAAGAAAGTACCCTGTGGGAAAGGAGTAAGTAGACAATTCCAGTTGCCTAGGGCAGAGTCTTGTAGAAGGTAAGGGTAGATCGGATGGAGAACTTACCAAAGTGTAATATAAGCCTTTACTTTAGACTCCTGTAACATCATTGTTGAGAGGCTACATTTCAGGTATTTCACAGTATTCAGGGAAGAAATTAAAGATAGGTTTGGGGCTTCAGCAAAATGAGGAATCTCTCTCTCTCTCTCTCTCTCTCTCTCTCTCTCTCTCTCTCTCTCTCTCCATATATATATATATATATAAAATATAAAACTATTTTGAGAACATTAGAGCAATAACCTTTGTCCTTAATATGTCTAGGAAGACAAAAATGCTTGAATTATTAGAGGGATAGAAATGACAGGATTAAAAAGATCTCTGCTACATCGAAGTAGAGGTGTTGGAGCCTTTGGAATGCACAGCACAGAGAAAGGATTCACAGGTGAAGGCAAAGAGTGCAGGTAGAATTCTGCCTCAGAAGATGTCCATTGCTTTAAAAGGGAGACAAACCTCTAAATACGAGGAAAGTAAACCAATAAAATAACTGAACATTGTTGAGAGAAGTCTTTAATTAATTGTGTTGAAAAATTAAGGTAATAGAATTGTGAACAAAAGCCTTCTGTCTACAAGTGAAGCCTTTGGGAATGGTTGCCTGTTGCATTTGAGTTAAGTGACAGAGCAGGAGAAGCCAGGTTGAAGAGTATCAAGGGAAAACTTTTCAGCACTTGTAACAAAGCATAGTACAGGGTGAGACTAGGGTGTTTTGTTGTGTTTTGTTTTGTTTATACAGAATTGAACAGTTAGTCTTTGCCCTTAAGCCAATGGTGCCTTTGTATATTTTACAGGCCTTGTTCGTTATCAAATGGTGAATGATGCTGACTTAGTGGAAAATCAGTGTGTGTTTCAACCTTCGTGTCTTTTATATAAGTCAGTCTTTAACGTATACTATTAGTTGCACAAACATATCAACATTAAAAAATCAAAAGAAAAATAACCTATTATTCTACCACCTTTAGCAAGTCCAACTTCTCTAGTTGAGGGATTCCTTTCCGTTTTTTGTCATTTGTGCATGCGTAATTTTTACCCAGTTGTAAGTATACTTGTTTCTGGATTCTGTAATGAGTGTTTTAATTGGATTGCAGCCATCCTAATTATAGGTTTTAATAACTGAATATTATGTCATTAGTTGGCTCTTCCACATTAACTTTTTTTTGAAAGTTAATTTGTTTGCCATTGTTATGTGCATCTCCATGCATATGACTTTACTTTGGATTATTTCCTTATGATAAAGTTCCAGGAATAGAGTTACTGAGTAGTCAAAGATTATGGCCATTTTTAATGATTTTTAGTCAGCATTGCAAAGTTGTATAAAAGTTAATTTTCCATTTCACTTTCTAGAGAAATTAATAGACTTACGAAATGAGTACCTGCAAGCAGATGAAGCCAATAAAAGATTTTTGGAACAGAGGTATGGTAAGAGGGTAATTCAGAAGGCGCTGGAAGAGATGGAAAGTAAGGAGTGGCTAGAAAAGAACTCAAAGAGCTGCCCGTGTTGTGGGACTCCCATAGAGGTAAATGTTTTGGTACAGCCTTGGAGGCAAAAGACTCGCAAGCATGTTATGATTGCCTCAAGGAGTCCGTTAGTCAGTTTTATGATTTATTAAGAAAACACATGTTGGTATTTATTAAACCATCTTACTTAGAAGATTCAAATTTACTACTAAATATTATTGACCCTAAATGTCTGTAGATTTTGCCTTTCAAAGTACTTTCATACAATGACAGTTATTCTCACATTGTATCTACCTCAAAATTGAATGAGTTATGAGGAAGGCATATGAAAGCCACAGTCAACTCTTATCTAGGTGATTAAAGAAAAAATCTGACCTCTTAGAACTATTTATACTGGAATGCAGCACACCTGTTTAACTACTATGCACTCAGGAAATGGAAACATTTTTCTATTAATCTGAGCTAAAATAATTAAATCTATTGCTTCTTGACAAAATCTTAATAGCTTTTAAAATCAAAATATATCTTTGCATCTGATTCTACTGTTCCAATCCATTATATCTGAACTGAACCTAATGTTGAGTGCCCAGTTATTCCATTAAAGAAACTGGCATTATATTTAGCCACTTTTGACATACCTTAGCCCTATGATAGAGTAGAGGACTTGATACCAAATGTTTTACTTAGATTTATATAAAAATTTAAAACTCGAAAATATTAAATTTGAACATTTTAATATTAATCTAACTACATGTTTGGTTTGTATGTGTTGTGTTTATCAGAGATTGTGCCAAGTAGCTAGTTATAGGAAAACCTGCCAGATAATTTCTGTATTTTAGTTGTAATATAAAATAGTAAGCACAAAATAGTTATCAGTGTGTTACATGTATATCTCAACCCTGCATGAGAAAAAGGAGACTAGGAGATGTTCTACTGAATCTTTTGGGCATGTACCTTTCTCCTTTGCTTTTACAGCCTTGATGTTTTTCTCTTTCTATCCTTTCCACCAGAAATTAGACGGCTGTAACAAGATGACATGTACTGGCTGTATGCAGTATTTCTGCTGGATTTGCATGGGTTCTCTCTCTAGAGCAAACCCTTATAAACATTTCACTGATCCTGCTTCCCCGTGTTTTAACCGGTATGTACACACAGAATTCCTTAGGCTCGGCTGCAATTTTTAGTACCTGAATTGCAGACCACAAATCCAGTGTTTTACTTAAGTATTTGGACTTACTTAGAGAATTCTCTTACATGTTTTCCCACATACAGAAATTTTTATACTATTTTCTTGAAAATGAGTTTTATAATGAGAATATACACTATTTAGAAATTTTTACTTTTTTATCCTTTTAACTTTTTATAGTGAAAATTTTCAAACATACAGAAAATTTGAAAGGACAGGATTATGAATAGCAGGACACCTTCCACCTAGATTAACAATTGATAATGGTTTTGTTCTCTGGATTTAACTTTTTCTTTTTTTTTTGAGACAGAGTCTCAGTTTGTTGCCCGGGCAAGAGTGCCATGGTGTTAGCCCGGCTCACAGCAACCTTAAACTCCTGGGCTCAAGCGATCCTTCTGCCTCAACCTCCCAAGTAGCTGGGACTACAGGCATGTGCTACGATGCCCGGCTAATTTTTTCTATATATATTTAGTTGGGGAATTAATTTCTTTCTATTGTTAGTAGAGACGGAGTCTCACTCTTTCTCAGGCTGGTTTCAAAGTCCTAACCTTGAGCAATCCGCCTGCCTTGGCCTCCCAGAGTGCTAGGATTACAGGCTTGAGCCACCGCGCCCAGCCTTGATTTAACTTTTTTGCCAAACTACGTGAGGCTAAGTTGGAGTTATGATAATGCTTCAACTCTAAATACTTTGACATGTATCTCCTAAAATAAGAAAACGCTTCTAGGCCGGGCGCGGTGGCTCACACCTGTAATCCTAGCACTCTGGGAGGCCGAGGCAGGTGGATCGCTCAAAATCAGGAGTTCGAAACCAGCCTGAGCAAGAGTGAGACCCCGTCTCTACTAAAAATAGAAAGAAATTAATTGGCCAACTAAAAATGTATAGAAAAAGTTAGCCGAGCATGGTGGCACATGCCTGTAGTCCCAGCTACTCAGGAGGCTAAGGCAGAAGGATCACTTGAGCCCAGGAGTTTGAGGTTGCTGTGAGCTAGGCTGACGCCACGACACTCTAGTCTGGGCAACACAGTGAGACTCTGTCTCAGAAAAAAAAAAAAAGAAAACGCTTTTATAATACAAAACAACAATATTTTAAAACATTTAACTATAATGGCATATTATCATCTAGTAAACGCAACATGTTTAAAACGTCCCAATTATCCCTAAAAATATCTTTTAAGGCTATTTTACTGAACCAGGGTCTAATCAAGTTCATTCATTGTATTTGGTTCTGCCTCTGTAGTCTCTTAATATAGAACAGTTTTGGCCCTCCTTTTCTGTGTGTGTGTGTGTTGAGGAAAACATTCACTTTTTGAAGAGTCCAGGCCAGTTGTCCTATATAATGTCTTATCTTCTAGAGTTTTGTTTCTTCATGGTGTCTTTTAGCTTGTTTCTCTATCCTCTCTACATCCTATAAACTGGAAGTTAGGTCTAGACTGAATTTTGATGAGATTTAGAGTAACATTTTTGAGAATACTTCATGAGGAGATATGTGTACTCCACATTGTATCACATCAGAAGGCCCATGATGTCAGGTTGTCCCTCTATTGCTGTGATGTCCAGTTCTATCATTTGTTTCATTGTAAAGATAAGTTTTCCTAGTTGTTATGGCTGGGCGCGGTGGCTCACGCCTGTAATCCTAGCACTCTGGGAGGCTGAGGCGGGAGGCTTGCTTGAGGTCAGGAGTTCAAGACCAGCCTGAGCAAGAGTGAGACCCCATCTCTACTAAAAATAGAAAAATTAGCCGGTGTTGATGGCATGCGCCTATAATCCCAACTGCTCAGGAGGCTGAGGCAGAATAGCTTGAGCCCAGGAGTTTGAGGTTGCTGTGAGCTAGGCTGATGCCATTGCACTCTATCCCAGGTGACAGAGTGAGACTCCATCTCAAAAAAAAAAAAAAAAGTTTTCCTTGTTGTTATTAGTAAGTAATCTGTTGGGTGATTCTTTGGCACAGTGTGAATATCATGTTGTCCACCAGCTCTCCGCTTTCAGCATCAGTTGATGATCTTTGTTAATAGGTGTGTGTAGAGTACCCACATTGGTGTTATGAAACTATAAGAGAAGTTGAAGAAATAGCTCTGCCCATTAACTATTGGACATCTAGTGTCTTGAAAGAGTTCAGAGGCTTCTAGATTGCCTCACTTTCCCAGTGTTGGTTTTTCCACATATTCTATACATTGAGTATCTGTTTTGTCTTACCCATCCCCTATTATTGTTTATTCTTGGCCCTAGAGGTTTCTTTGGATTCTAAAAAAGCTGTTCTTATAAACTGTAAAGCAGCTTGTTCAGAGGAACTCAGATTTCAGCCCTCCTTAGTGGAATGATTAAAGGAGAATAAAAGATATACAAAGATGTTATCAGAAGAGTGCAGAAAATGCATTTGGGAGAAAAAGGCAAATTATATTCAGTTTTGTCAAAGCACATAAAAATATACCTTATTTTATGTTTCCAGGTTGTTTCATGCTGTGGATGTTAATGGAGATATTTGGGAAGATGAGATTGAAGACTAGTTAACTCCTGCTCAAGATATAGAAGTGGAATGGTTTGCCCTAATCTTTTGTCACGAACACAGAGTAACCCTGAAGACTATTTAGGGTACCATTCGTTCACTCTTCCTTTGTAGATGCTATGGAAGAACAAGGTTTATATTTCCATGTGGTACTACTGATTAAGGCACATTCATACATATTTAAATGTAACATAAATTGAGAAAAAGTATAAGCCAAAGGTTCAGAAAAATGAAAGCTACAGAATATTAAATAGTCTAGTGTGCCCAAAGCTATGAATAGTTAAAAATTAAATATTTATTTTCTTCCCCAAGCTTTAAGGAGAAGAAGGTCAAGAGTTAAACTAACAGATCCTTTTTGTCTCTGAGAATCAGCCCTCTGGTTTTATCTCTGAGAAGCATCCCTCTAAGACACTCTGTTGGTGCCCCTCAGTACTACTCCTTACAGCTGGGGTTGGTGAGAAGCCTTATTGCTGACAGTCTGCTCTCAGTTACTCCATGTTACTCACGTTCCTGCCAACTGAAATTTCTGCTAAGTCAGTTCTCTTTGGAGGGAGCCCTTTATGCTGTAACTGACCGGATGGCCCAGTGTCATTTTAGTCTGCTTTTCAGAATGGAAATTTATAATAATTTAAAAAGTATTTTTTAAAACCACGAACACTGTTGGTCACTTGATATTTATTGGTGGTGTATATAGTCCACTGGGTTTAGGCCAAATGTAGAATTTAGTCATACTGGCTCAGAATTCTGAGTTTCAGCCCTATTTACCTTTCCTGGGCGGCAGAGCCTAGATTCAAAACGACTTGTCTTTGCTACCTTTTGTTCCATATTCTCTCCCTTTACCTTCTGTTAGGAAGAACAATTTTAATATTCCAGCAACACGTGTTTTTATTTCACCTGTTGGAATAGGAGAAAGCCTAATATATTCCCAAGCTGAATGTGCTTTAATTATCTGCATTTTGAACCTGGCTACACCACTGTGGTTCAGTCCTAACTTTCTGAATTCTTTTTAAAGGTCTTCTCTAATGAGCTATGGGAATTTGGCTTCCTACCCTTTTTTGCAACAGCAGTGTTTTGAGTGATAATTTTGGATTGATACCTACCTAGATTCCTATTTCTGGGTTTTGTTGGCTTTTTGAAAAATTGTCTTTCCTTAAGGTTTGGTGAGCAGCCTGGTAGCAAAGTAAGATTTTTTTGGAAAAGACAGAAGAATTGAACTGTAGCTTATAAACATGTTCTTTTTTTCTACTTTGTCATTAAAAATTGAGGAATCACTTTTAACTTTTAGGTGTGTGTGTCCAAAGAATCAGCAAGGACTATGTTTCTGGAATTTCAATAAGGATGTTTAATCTTAAAAATAAAAATAATTTTAAAAAATCATCTTATAATTAGAACAGAGTTGCTGCTGTTTTTTCTGTTGCTAGTGCAACTGGTCACATTTTAAAACTCTGGCATAGGACATATTCTTAAAGTGAGAAGAAAAAGTCATGGGATAGCACCTCTTTTACCTGGGCTTGTGACTTAGCTTGGGTTTTAGGGCCCATGTTTTGTTTAAACAAAACAGTTTCATGGACTTCCATTCAGACCATTTTATACAAAAACTAAAGTTATGCCAAAGTTAATAGGGGGGAGAAAAGCCTGAAGTTAATTTAAAGAATAATTTGAAGATAAGAAATGGAAATTAAAATGATTAAACAATATATATCTGAGACTTCTTTGATTAGATAGGAGTTCAATTCAGAGTTTTTCAGTAGTGGCCACTCAGAAGCTCTTTAGTTCATGAGCTGGTTGATATTTGCTGGAGATCATTTTATTTTGAACTATTGTACTTATGTTGATGATGTCATAGAAATAGGAAAGTCACCTTTATAATATATAGTTTTATGGAAGAAACGGTAGGGTTTTCCATTTATGATTTTTAAAAACACAGGTGTTTAGTCTCAGAGACTTGTTTTTTTCACCTGTGTGTATATTTCTTCCTTAAGTACAATGTCTTCTCCCCAAATTATAGCAAAGACAACAGGGCTTGTAAAGTCTTATTTTTGAGGCATGAGTTATGAGCTAATTTTAAGATGGTATAGTTTTGGTAGAGTACTTTTGTCTCTGAGTAACATGAAAGATTTGGGTAACTCCCGAATGCCCTGTGAAACATGGGTTTCTGGAAAGTTGCTGTGTCAAAAAAGTATATGATAAAAAGTTTTGTACCTAGCTTATTTCATGAAAGCCTTTTTTACAGGTGGACTCAGATTTACCATAAATTGACATGAACTTCATGGGTCTTTTTGGTGGGAATTTTAAGAGGCCGTGTTTCTTTATTTTTATATAAAAGACTTGAGTCTGGAGCTGATAAATGTAAACTGCCAAATAACCTTGAAGTAGAAGCTCTGTGACATTTTAAGCTGTGATTGAACTAACTTATGGGCCTTCCCTTGTCAAATGAGATGCATCTTGTTCCATCTATTTTTTTTTAAGAAATTTTTATTTTAGAATCATTTTTGAATTACGGAAAAATACATTATGGAGTTCCTGTGTACCCCACACCTAGTTTCCCCAGTTATTATTTTTTTTTTTGAGACACAGTCTCACTTTGTTGCCTAGGCTAGAGTGCCGTGGCGTCAGCCTAGCTCACAGCAACCTCAAACTCCTGGGCTCAAGTGATCCTACTGCCTCAGTCTCCTCAAGTAGCTGGGACTACAGGCATGCGCCACCGTGCCCGGCTAATTTTTCCTACATATTTTTAGTTGGCAAATTAATTTCTTTCTATTTTTAGTAGAGACGGGGTCTCACTCTTGCTCAGGCTGGTCTTGAACTCCTGAGCTCAAACAATCCTCCCGCCTTGGCCTCCCAGAGTGCTAGGATTACAGACGTGAGCCACCGCGCCCGGCCATAGTTTCCCCAGTTATTAACATCTTACATTAGTATAGTACATTTGTCATAGTAATGAACCAATATTGATACATTAGGATTAAGTAGAGTCCATACTTTATTCAGATTTCCTTTGTTTTTACCTGATGTCCCTTTTCTGTCCCAGGATCCCATCCAGAATGCCACATTGTCACATTTATCATCATCTCCTTAGACTGCTAGACTCTCGGCCGTCACAGTGGTCTCGTCCGCTTTCATTCTAGTGTTACACAAACATCCTTTATATCTCCATGCACCTGAACTGGTCAGGAGCTGAAAAACTTTTCTGGAAGGCCAATTACCAAGTCCTAGCAGGCTCAGCAAATCAATTAAATTCTTTTTGATTGAGGTCTTTTTGTAGCTTTAGATCAGGTGTTTCTCAGGATGCTTCACTGGCTGCGTATACGATCTTAGGCTGTTTACCTGTTGTGGTAAACATTTTCCTGCTCAGCTTCATGAAAGAGCCGTTAATCACTAGGCAAGTCGAGCAGACTGTTCTGGGAGGCAGCTGGACCCATGAGGCTCTGCACTGGTGGGGAGGGTTGGCCTGGATCTCTGCCAGGTCTGAAACGCAGCCCTCCTTTCAAGGACCTGAGCACAGGAAGGGCTCAGAAGCTGTGTCCCCAGACCTGTAGCTTTGCCAGCAAGGTCATTTTCTTAGTAGTAGAGGGTTCTAATATACATTAGAAATCCCTTGATATACTTGATATTTATATTTCTGTCAAGAGTAATGAGAGTCAGATAAGAGAATCATAAAGTTACTCACATGGCTGCCTGCTTTGAAATGGGAATTTCAAAATTTTGACTGGAATTTGGGTCTCCTGCCAAGTATTAACTTTGTCAGACTATCACCAGCAGGTGGCAGCAGTTCCATGTTATAAAAACGCAGTAAATTGTTAGGAGTGGTATGTTGTTTTGTTACAGAAGTAGATTTAATTTTTCTCATTGTAATTCCTTATAGTTTGTTTTATACCTGGGTAGACAGAATGGTATTTAATGATACCAGCAAGGCAGGAACAGCAGTATTACCAGAAACTTTAAGGCCACTTTAAACATACTTGAACCCCAGTTGACATCTTATGCAATTGTTACATAGCAAAGTGGCACTCCTTCACTTAACCTGCAGACAGTGAAGAAAGGAAATTAAGTTATGTATGAGGCTCCTAAGTAGAAACAAGGACTTGTAACACCATGGAACTTAAATTCTGGTGGAAGGAGACAGACACTAAGTAAATTACCTGGTTTGTCAAAAGGTGAGTGCTACAGAGAGAAGCTGGGGGGAAGGAATAGGGAGATGGGGGAGGCAGGGCAGTGTTGGGATTCTAAAGGGTGGAGAAGACTTCATCAAGATAGCCCTTGCACAAAGGCTCGGCAGTGTGGGAGTGAACCCGTGAACACCGGGAGGAGAGAAGTTCAGGCAAAGAGAATAGCGGCACGTGAGAGGGCGCCAGGGACAGCACGGCAGCCCGTGAGGGCTGAAGCAGGTGGAGAAAGAGGTAAGAGTGAGGCGGGATGCGAGTGGGTGGTGCTGTAAACTGTGCCGAGCCCGTGTGAACTCTGCCTGCTGCCCCGAGATGGGGAGCCTTTGGAGGGCTTAGAGCAGAGGAGTGATAGGATCTGGCCTATGTTCTGGGAAACGGGATGAGCAAGGGTGGCATAGACCAGTTAGGAGGCCATTGCAGTAGCTCAGGTCAGAAGTCCAGTGTGCCAGCAGTTGGAATCTTGAGAACTGGCTTACCTTGAAGGTAAAACTAATAGGATTTGCTGATGGATTGGATATATAGTGTGCGAAAGTGAGGCATCAGGGTTGATTTCTAGGTATTTTTGTCAAGCAGTTGAAATGGAGAAACTTGTAGGTAGCACAGGTTTGTGATGAAGATTAGTGATTTAGTTGCGGAAAGACAAAATTGGGATGCCTGGTAGTTATCCCAGTGAAGATGTTAGAGAGGCATTTGGATATTCAGTCTGGAGTTCAGGGAAGCCAGTCAGGCTAGAGATGGGAATCAACATACAGATGATATGTAAAGCCATGAGACTAGATGAGATTACCAGGGGTGCGAGTTGCCTATAGAGAAAGGTCCGTGGACTGAGTCACTTAGTGTCTGGGTCACTCTATACACTAAGAGATCAAGAAGGTGAGGAAGAACCAGCAAAGGAGGCAAGAGAGTGGCTAGTAAGATAAGAAAACCAGCAGATGTCTTGGAAGCCGAGTCAAGTTTGAAGGAAGCAATAATCAACTGTGTCAGATGCTGCAAATAGATCGAGTAATAGGAGCTTCAACTATTGACTTAGGCAATCGATATTGAGGTCACTGGGGACTTTGACAAGTGTTGTTTCAGTGGAGGGGAGCTGAAGGTCTGGAGTGTGTTTGAGAAAGAATCAGGTGCCCTCGTAACAAGAAAAAAGCTGAGCAAACTGCATGTCAACTTAGGCCCACCAGAGAATCGAGGTCACAGGGTAAACGTCCCCCACAGAAACTAGAGACAAGAAAGTACAGATGAGCTCACCTAAAGCAGAAGCTGCTGGAGCCAGTAATTGGGATTTAACCAAATTGCTGGGGACTGAGTGTGGACTAGTTTGAGAGTTAAAAACTGGGAGCGAGTCCACGGAGCCCCTACACTTTGGTGGGTTCTACGTTGAGCCCCACCAGGTTCTCTCGGCGAAGATGGCAGAAAAATCCCCTTGTGCTTTGGGGCAGGGGGTGAGGGGGCAGGGGGTGTAATTAAACATTTTGAAATACATCCAGGAAGAAAGTGGCCCAGAGCTTTCTATTCTCCATGGCAGACTCCTGCCCTCGGGGAAAATACTTGCTGGAGCCTTCTCTGACCTAAGGGAAAGGCAGTTGGATGGCTCAAGCTCCCTCTAGCCTTCCTGTCTCACAGAAGACGGGGAGTGAGGGGAAGGCTAAGAAATTTCTTGGCCGGGTGCGGTGGCTCAGGCCTGTAATCCTAGCACTCTGGGAGGCTGAGGCTGGAGGATTGCTTGAGCCCAGGAGTTTGAGGTTGCTGTGAGCTAGGCTGATGCCACGGCACTCTAGCCTGGGCAACAGAGCAAGAGGCTGTCTCAAAAAAATTAAATTTCTGAAGGCCCTAGCCCAGGGACTCTAGCCCATTAAAAAAAAGACAACAGATTAATCATAAGATTATAGAATGCTTCTCCTCACCAATACTATACCATCAACAGGGCTCCAGGATAATGACAGTGGATTACCACTGAGAGAGCTGCAAGACACGCTGTTTTAAGGAGTTTCTAGGGAAACCTAAAGACAACGTGGGAGACAAAAACAAGGACACTGAGGGAAACTGAAGTCTCCAGCACCTACAGCACGCGGCCTGTTAGACAAGCATACAGCCTCATGCTGGAGGCTTGTTTACCTCAGTTCTTATTACCTAATACATCGCGTCTGGCTTTCAGTAAAGTACAAGGCCTTCTAAAGGGGAAAAAAGTGAAGAGACAAAGCAAGCATCAGAACCGGATGTGGCAGAGATTTTGGAGTTATCTGACTGTGAATTTATTAATGATGATGATTAAAGTGCTCAGGTCTCTAATAGAAAAGGGGAGCGACATGCAAGAGTAGTCAGGTAACATAAGCAGGAGATGGAAGCTCTTAGCATCAAAAAGAAGTGCTAGAAATGAAGCATTGTAACAGAGATGAATGCCTTTGATGGGCTTGTCAGGAGACTGAACACAGCCAGGAAGGGATCGGTGAGCTTGAAAATATGTTAAGAGAAACTTCCCAAACCGGAATTTAAAGATGTGAAAAAGGAGTGAGGAAAACATGCAGAACAGGCTATCCCAGAACCGTGGGGCGATTACAAAAGGGTTGACCGAGCGAAACAGGAATAAAGCGGGTCCCCTTATCTGCAGCTGCCCTTTCCTTGGTTTCAGTTACCCGCAGTCAACTGCTATCTGAAAACAGTCCATTTTGAGACTATATTCATATACTTTTTATTACAGTATATTGTTATAATTGTTCTATTTTATTGTTGGTCATCACTTCCTGTGCCTAATTTATAAATTAAACTATCATCGGTCTACATGTGTAGGGAAAAGCATAGTAGGTATATACAGGGTTCAGGAGTATCCATGGTTCCAGCCGTCCTCGGAGGGACTCAGATCACATCCCCTGTGGAGAGGGGGGAGCGACTGTACCAGAAGAAGAAAGAGTGGAAGGGCACAGTCAGAGTAGAGGGAACTCCAGAAATTTTGCTATGAAGGGCAGCAGAGAAATGAGGCTATAAGGAGGGGGCAAATAGGGTAAAGAGTTGTGTTTTTAAATCTTGTTTTGCATGCTGATAGGAGTGGACGGTTGGATGCTGCAAGTTAGGGGGGGAGCAGTGTCCTCAAGGAGGCAGGAGAGGATGGGATCTAGCGCACGAAGGGCTCGGCCAAGGAGCAGGTAACAGGAAGACGGCTGAGTGTGAGAGCGGGGCTGGCACGTGGGTGTGTGTGACAGGGACTTGTGGATGTTCTTTTCTGATTGCTTCTGTTTTCAAGGTCATCAACTGAGAGAAAAGCTGGAGTGTGCAGAGAGGTTAGAGGTTAGAGACCTTATGCATTAGTCTTAGAGGAGACTAAGTGGACTCTAGGTATGATTATTTAATAACATAGCATCATTGCCAGCTGGTCTTAAGGGCTCCCATGAGTTCCAAATTACTATGTTGTTTCACTTGCCCATTATCCTGTAACTCTCACAGTCTGTCTTACTGGAAACTTGTGCATGCTTCACAGCAAGGATTTTGGTTCCCAGGAAAGAAGCATGAAATTTGCAAAGTTAGATCTCCTCAGTGGGCCAATTGGCAAATCCATTTATCATACGATTTCCCCCCGGTTATTGTGTATGACCACTCTTCTTGGGGAGAATTATCAGGCTTATAGTTCAACAAATAACAGTGCCTTCTACATACCAAGGCACTATTATAGGGGTGAATAGAGCAATATTTAACAATGTCTGCCTTCATGGAGCTTACAGTTAGTGGGAAACAAAATACATGTCCCATGGTAAATAAATGGTTCTGACAAAATAGAGCGGGGCAAGGAGGCTGCTTTATATTGGAGGGTCAGGGTAGATCTGATAACTGACATTTGAGTAGAGGCCTGAAGGAAGGAAGAGAGCAGGCCATGGTGGAAACAGCAGGCCAGGCTCTTGTATCCATCTCTACAGTATAAACAGACATTCTTAGAAGGAAGGTGATACCCATTGGTGTCCACACTCTTGCCACTTTTTACTAAATGTAATAGAAGTTTAAGCACATTATGTCTACTCTTCCTGAAATACAACTGTGTGTACACTTAATTATCTCCCTTTTTGATGACCAAACTTGTTTGTTTTACAAATTCAACTTATTCCAATCAGCTGGTTTTTTTTGGAAGATAGGCTCTTGCTCTGTTGCCCAGGCTAGAGTGCCGTGGTGTCAATATAGCTCACTGCAACCTCAAACTCGTGGCTCAAGCAATCCTCCTGCCTCGGCCTTCCAAAGTACTGGGATTGCAGGTGTGATCGACCATGCCCAGCTCAGTCAGCTGTATCTAATACTTTCATTTTGATAAAATTGTCACAACCTGGCCAGTGGGAACCCCATTTAACTATTTTGTCCTCTCAACACTGCCTCAGACATTTTAGAAGCACCCTTATTTTCATTAACAAGATACTCCAGACCCACTGTGATCCCTGACCCTAAACATAATTAGCACCTCTCCAAGGAGCCCGAGTAGTATTAAAGGCCCAAGCTAGCCCAGGGGTGTACATCCCACTTGATCCGCATAAGCACTGGTTATAGCAGGACACTGCTCTTGGGCCAGGAGGCAAACGCAGACCTGGAAAAGAGATCAGATCTTTTCAAGGTTCCAGGTTCACCTAGTCATGCCTTATAATTCCATTTACATGAAATGTCCAAAAAAGGTAAATCTACAGACACAAAGCAGATCAGTGGTCGCCTGGGGCTAGAGTTTGAAATAGGGAGCTTTTGAGAACGATAGAAATGGCAAGGACTTGTGGTAAGGAATTGTACAACTCCGTAAACCTGATAAAAATCCCTGGACTTTATTTAAAAATACATTTCATCGGCATGTAAATTATATCTCAAAATTGTTAAAAAAAATTAAACCCTTTTTCCGTCTTCTACCTTAATTGGTTATATTGACCCAAGATAGTCCATTACATTGACTTTAACAAAAACAAAACCTAAATGTATTTTTCCATACCTAGCAGTTTTTATGTCCCTCATCACAAATCTTATTCTTTTTAACAGGTATATCCTTGTTCAGATCTCAAGTATAGTCAGAAAATGACAATTTACCGCTCATCGGTTCACTCCTGCCCTTTTTCACACAGGTGTTTCATTATCATAAAATCTTTTGATTATTTTTCACCCTCATGATTGTAGAAGAGATCAATAGACAGTTGTGTGCTGGTGACCTTCCTGCAACTCATGCTGAGGCTTTGCTGACCAGCTATTTTTAAAATATGTAATTATCAGCCCAGTAAACCTTCTGAAATTTAGGGGTTGAAATCCACAAATGACACATTTTATTTGAAAATATTGGATTTAATAGAAAATATCACATTATAAACAAATCCATTGATCATTAGCTTAAAACAGGTTACTAGCACAATTACATATAAAAGCTAAAGACTAAACACTGGTACCAAACACAACACTTACAGAGAGGCCTAAGCCAGGCTCTGAAAGATCTTTCCCAGAATTAGAGGCAGCAGTAGCTTCAAACAGGCACCAAAACAGGGAGGAGGCAGCAGCAT
>CAUYRT010055698.1:0-27500 GCA_963574885.1 Lepilemur ruficaudatus
AACTGACGGCCCATTGAGGCCCATCCATCCTGTCATTCAGGGATATAACACATTTTCAGTATTTCCAAGCTATCAAATTTGGCAGTTACAAAGGTTTTGAATAACATTTGGGGTACAATTAAATGATTTTCAGTGAATTTACCGAGATGTACGGTTAATCATATAAATCAGTTTTAGAGGAATTCCTTCCCCCTATCGAGACCCCTAATTCCGCTCCCCAACTACTTTTCAAGCATGTCCCTACCTCCACAGTGCCCACCACGTCGCTGAGACGTGGGCTTACCCCCCACCCCCCAATTCCCTAGTGATCACTCCCACCATTTGAGCACCATAGTGTTAATCACTGAAAATCATTTAATTGTACACTTAAAATGGAGTAAAGGCATGATATGTAAAGTATACTTCAATAAAGAAAAAAAAAAAACAGAAGAGAGGCACCTCAGACCCAACCCACAACCGATCTTTTCTGGTTAACACCTCTCTTGTCTTCATGCCCTCCCTTCCCCGCCCTCCCATGCCCTGCCCACGGTGCCAAACGTTGTAATTCAACTCCTGGCTGTCGCCAGCACGTTTCTGTCTGTCTTTCCATTATTGCCCCAGGAACAAATCAATTCTTTTGGGTCCTCTATGGTTTCTAGAAGCCAGGATGTTGCAGCCCTGGCTCATATTAAAAAAAAATAACATTTGGTGGCTTCTCTCAGCCCTTATGACCATTTTTTTTTAATCCCCCTGTATTTTGTCAGATTGATCAGAAAAGTGTGCACCTGATGACATGAGGTATGGGTGTCACTCAGGGAAATATCTAATTGGACTGGGTGGAAGTGAGGAGACCTTTATCTCCGGTCAGTTTAGACAAAAGTGACAGTAGTGGAGATGGAGAAACGTAGATTGAATAGGAATATATTTTGGAAGTAAAACTGACAGAGTTTGCTGGTGCATGTGATTTAGGGAAAGGGAAATGAAAAAGGAAAAGTTACAGGAAATTCTTTGTATCTGGACTGAGCAACCATGTGGATATAGGTGGTGTGTTTCCTGAGAGGGAGGAGAGTGGGGTGGGTAGGTAACCACTTTGGAACTGTTTATAGTGTGTTGGAGTGGGAGGAGAGAGGGCATTCTGTTTCCATCACATTATGTTTGAGATGTCTGAGACATCTAAGTGAAGATGGCAATTATGCAGTTGTTTATGTAAACTTGGAGCACAAAGTCTGGGCTGGAGATAGAAGTCCTGGCGTCATCAACATAGGAATGGAATTTAAAATCATGGGAATGCATGAGCCCACGTACAAAGGATTGAAAAGAGCACCCAAGACCAACCCATGAGAAAAGCTGGGTCACCTTGCATAACCTTTCTGTGCCTCAGCTTCCTCGTCTGTAATATGGGGATTTAAAAGTGCCTGGCACGTAGTAACACTACGTATGTGCAGCTTTTATTGTTAGCATTGTTAAAGATCAGTAAAAGGAAAGGCTAACAATGAAGACACAAAGAAGGAGGCAGTGAGGTCTGAAGAAAATATAGAGAATGCAGTTCCTTTTAGGGAATATGCACACACATATGCATGCATGCCAATGTATGTTTACATCTATGTATACACATGCACATGTGTATTTATGTGTGCCCGTGTGCATGAATGTGTGTGCACACCCATGCACAGACACTGTTCATGGGCCTGTATATGCACATTGTATGTGCATATACACATGTGTACATGTACATATGTGTGTAAATGTGTGCGGGTAAATGTATGTGTGCATGTACACATGATTGTATGTGCAGCTGTGGTAGAAATGGAAGAACTAAAACACTCAAACAAATAAAAGCCCATAACTGCCCTGAAAAAAATCTTCCTAAAAGACCCCACCTGGTTCTGTTCTATTTACACCCTGACTGCATGCAAAGATGATTTTCAAGTCATTCTTGGATAATAAGAATGATGACAAAATCCAACACCACTGTCTTAGTCTTTTCAGGCTGCTATAATACAATACCACAAACTGGGTAGCTTATAAACAACAGAAATTTATTTCTTACAGTTCTGGAGGCTGGAACATCCAAGATAAAGGCAGACTCAGTAGCTGATGAGGGCCCAGTTGCTGGTTCTTCAGTTCAATAGAGAAAACAGACCTAAACAAGTTAATGTAATATTATAGGACCCTATGGAGACATTTTCTCATGGTAAGAAATTTCTATTAAACATTTCAGACATATGCCTGTGTATAAAGAACCCATAATGAACACTATATACCCAGTTAAAGGAATGAAGCATTGCAGACACAGTAGCAGACCCTTGTGTTCTCCTCCCAGTTGGCACCTCTCTCACTGACAGGTGAGAATGTTGTTCATGAAGTTACGAAGAGACAGTGAGGAGAAATGACTGGCCCAGGCATCCCATAGCACAAATATTCAGCTTAGGGTTTCCTATCCTTTCATAATGCAAACAAGTATGGACATGTTGTCTGATGGTATTTATTTGTTGCTTTTATTTTCAGCAAGGTCATATATCTTCTCAGTTTAAAGGGTCTACATGGATTGATAAGAAAATACAAATTCTCCCCCTCTTCTTTCACTCCTCTATTTTTCCCAGAGGTAACAACTTACTGCTTATTTAGCTAATTATTTTGATAAGAGGTCAAGACCTTGAAATAGTGTGCTGGAATTACTTAGTTTTTCATTTTTAGGCATCATGTATGGAGTTCTTCCAGTGAAAACTGAGGCTTTAGGTACTCTGTCCTACCTCTTCCCTATCACACCCATGCATCCTCCCTGGGATCTCCATCCCTCTCAATAGAAAAGAGAGCCCAGAAGGAGACCAACAAACATGGAAGCCTGATATTTGACTGACCTGGTTTTGTGGATAGTGCAGCAAGGATGAACCATTCAATAAATTGTACTGAGACAATTGGTTATTCATAAAAGAAAAGAAAAGAAAATTGGATCCCTACCTCACACCACACATAAGAATCCATTCCAGAAAAGTTAAAGGTTTAATGTGAGAGGCCAAACTTTAAACTCTTAGAAGAAAATGTAGGAGAATATGTTCAAAATAGAGAGTGATAAGAAATACACTTGATTTCCAGACAGAGGACACATCTCATCTCAAGCACCACATGTCCCACAAAGTTGACAATGCCCATAACTCCCTGTTCTTCTTTGTTCTCTTACCCTAGTGCTGATAGCTCAGGGTGTGTGGTAATGTGGTGGCTGGTGGTGATAAGACTAATTTTGCACCGTTAGGAAAACTTGAGGATGATTAGGATGTGAAAATGTGAGCTATAGCAGCTCCTTCTCCTTGGTTTTGGGCATTCATTGCTGATTTCAGGTTCCAGGAAAAGTTCCACTCCACATTCTGTTACATTGTCTTTAAATGGGAAGATGACTCCCTTGGAAATGTGTCAAGGAGTAAGAGAAGGATCACTGTGACATTCTTGCACCTCAGGCCTTTAGAATAACTTGTTTCTTTTGTTCAATCCTACAGGATTTATAAGTCTATTTGGGGTCAGAGTAGGGTTAGATTTTTTTAATCATTGATTCAAAATTTTTAACCACCATAGTTATAGATACATGTTTTAATTTTCATTTTAATTTATTTTAACTTAATTACATTGTGGTCAAAGCACACAGTTTCTATGATGCTGATTATTTAACAATTTAACATGTTTTGAGTCTTGCTATATGGCCTAGTGTACATTCAGTTTCATAAATATTCTATGTGTTCTTGAGCAAAAGTGTATTAATTATATGTTTGGCACAGGGTTCACTATGCATTTATCAAATCAAGCTTTCTAATTGCATTGCTCAAATATTATGGTTTTTATGATATTTTGAAGTTTGATTTGTCAGTTACTGAGACAGATAAGTTTAAATCTTATTGCATGGGTGGTGAATTTATCATTTCTCCTCAGAGTTGTTTTCTCTATTTTTTGTTTTATATATTTTGATGCTATATTATTATGTATATTCAAGTTTAGAATATCTTCCAAGTGTTTTCAACCTTTTATTATTACATAATGACCCTTTTAATCTCCAAAAGTGTTTTTTGTTTTGTTTTGTTTGCCTTGGTCTATTGTCTCTGATATTAATACAGCTGCAACAGTTTGTTTTTGGGTAGTATTCACCTGGTATGTTTTTCCATCCATTAACTCTCAAACTTTCTATGTTCTTTACTTTAAACTGTATCTCCTATAAGACATGATTTTTATTTCTGTCCATTCAATTTCTGAAAGACTTATGTCTTCATATGTATATGTTGTGATTATAATTTGTTTGAGGTTATTTCTATCATACTATTTAGAGTTTTCTCTGTCTTGATTTTCTGTTTTTTTCTTTTCCTTTTTTTAAGATTGATTGAATTTTAATTTATTTTTACATTCTATTGGTTTGAAAGTTATGTGCTCTGTTTTATTCTCTTATTGGTTTCCCTTAAAAGTTGTACGTGTTTGTGAGATTATATAGTAAGAGTGTGCTAACCTCTTTGAAAAAAATTGAAAAAGGTGAGAGGATAGAAAGAATGGATAAAAGGTTCTAAGTAAAAATTGGAGAGAGTAATTTTTCCAAGCAATGAAAAGATGTTATCGTTCTAAAGGTCTGAGGGGTGAGAGTGGTGCAATTATCTTTTTTTTTTTCACTTCCCTGGACACTATTTCCAAGGTAGTTTTTTTAATCTCATTTAGCAGTAAAGTCACAGAATGTTGAGTGGGCCTTTTTCCTGAGTCCAGCAATTGGATGATAAAGAAGCTCGAGTAGCTCACATTCTAAACAAAACCTCCAACAGAGGCCAGGATCAAGCATCAATACCAAGGTTTCCTAAGTGGTGGGAGAATTAGCCCCACCTTTACCACTAGCCACCATACCACAACACCCTCAAGCTGTGTGAACCGGAGTAGGGAAACACAGAAGAGGAGGGCAGTTGGCAGTTGTGGGAACTGCCAACTTTGTTTGGGATGAGACATCTCCCCTCTCTGGAAGCCAGATGTGGTGGTGCTTTAAGAGAATCACTGCCAGGGCCTGAGTGCTCCTCACTCGCCAGCTGGATGTGGACAAACTGTGGCACCTTTAGGCTCTTCTGGTGATGCTACTGGAGGGGAAGTGAAGCACGATGAAGTGGGCAGAATTCTGAGGTGGTTCCCAAGATTCCAGGGCCCTGGTGCACACATACTTCCCAGTTTACCAATCAAACTCTAATCTAGGTACTGATGGAGGGGCCACATGGCAAGGCATGTAGACAGGCTCTAGAAACTAAGGGTGAACCTAACTGACAACCAACAAGAAAATGAGGACCTTAGTCCTACAATCACAAGGAACTGACTTCTGCTGAGAACTTGAATCAGTTTGAAACTGGATTTTCCCCTGAGCCTCCAAATGAGAGTTCATACTGGTCAACCTCTTGAATTCAGTCTCCTGAGGAGAGAACCCAGTGAATGCTTCCTGGACATTAGACCTACAGACTTGTGAGCTAATAAATAAGTATTGTTTTAAGCTGCTATATTGTGACTTTTTTTTACACAGAATAGAAAATTAATAAAGGCCATAAGAAGATGTTTAAGAGCTAGGCATGTGTATCTGTAGTTAGTGGTACCTGCTTCCCATCTGACATCATCTTAGTTCAGGAGCTTTGTGGATTCTGGAAATGGTATATGTGCTTGGGTAGAAAATGGGGGCATCCCTGGTCTTACTACTAGCTTTCCCCAACCCTCAAAGAAAGAGGAAGAACATCTGGGTGGTTCCTGAGCTTTACATTGGAAATTAGAGGAGGAGGCAGGGTTCAAATGGCAACCAAGTGAGGGGAGACCATATTTGGTTAGGGGATTAGGGATGTGGACCTGGAACTGGGGCTGAAGGAGACATGACTATCTTTCTCTAAAGGGTACTCTGTGAATAAAGATGTGGATCACCACACTAGAACCACATCTGCTATTAACAGAGCTGCAGATGGCACACACAGAAACAAACTGAACCAGAAATGAGAAGGCTTCCCTCTCAACTTTGACAGGGGACCAATATTACCCACCTTTTTGCCATTTTTGTGGCAGACTGTATTTTCTAAAAATAGCTGCCCCAATATCTCCTATCCTACATGCTCCCCTTCACTGTGAACTTGCCCCTACTTCATCCGGTAGTAAAGTCTATTTCCCCTTGGAACCTAGCCTGGCCTTGCTTGACCAAGAGAATATGGCAGAAGTGATGCTTGAGAACATCCAAGACTAGGTTATAAGAAACCTGGAGATGATCTCTTTCAGGGTATTTCCTCTGTGAATCTATACACCATACGGTGAAAAGCCCATATCACATGGAGAGACCACACGTTGGCTCTCACGTGAATAGCCACATGATCTTGCAGATGACATCCAGCATCAGATGCCAGCCACATGAGTAAGCCATCTCAATGTCCAGTCTAGTCCTGCTTCAGACAACTGTATCTCCAGACACCCCAAGCAAGAGCCATCCAGCTGAGCCCAGTCAACCTATACAATTCTAAAAGATAATAATAAACTGTTGTTTTAAGCCACTCCAGGTTTGGAGTGGTTTGTTACACAGTGAATATATAAGTGTCACACACTCCCTTTTCTTTCTCTGTTTCAAAGGAAGTGAGGCTCAGAAAAGTGAAGTGACTTGTCCAAGGTCACATAAATAAATAGCAGAGCTAGGATGAGAACACAGGTATATGTGATTTTATTAAATCACATTTCTAAGGAAGGTCTTCTGAGGTCAGAGATACACAACCAAATACCATGATCAATAGCCCTGTGGCTCTTGAACTGGATGCCTTGGAAATATTGAAAATAAATGGAGGAGGGGTAGGCAAACCTCCTCGAGGCTGCCAGTTTTCATTCCACCTTGATGTCAGACCTGCCCTTGAACATCAGGAGTCTCTGATCATTAAGCCTTGACCGGGCATTCAGGGCCAAGTCAGCAAACTCTCAGCCAAGAACATCTTCATCACCCTGGTAACAATTCAGACTCTGCCATGGGGGCCACATTCCGGAGGCCAGGGAACAGGAGTGGAGGTGGGGAGCCGGCACACAAGGCAACACTTCTCAGAAGGCAGCCCAGAAAAAATTCACAAAAGCCACGTTTGCCTTGGTCTAATATTTGCAGTTCCAGAATTTCCCCATTTATAAACAGCAGGGTTGAGCCCGTGGTCATGGACACAGCCTGGGCTGAATGCTGTTTCTTGCTCTTTATGACTTTCCCAAAAAACCTGCTGTGTTCTGCAGACATTACATGGTCTGTCTTTTGAGCCTCTCTCTCTTCTCCTCCCTTCCTCCTTCTCCCACCCTACTCCCACACTTACACAAAAAGGCTTGAAATAAGACTTTAGCAAATTAATATTTATGGAGCATTGACAATTCCCGGAATCATGTTGCAAATACAATGCTATTTTATTGGATTCTCACAGCAATCCCATTGAAAGGGGTGTATTACCCCCATTGAATAGTTAAGTTCAGAGATGTTGAGCAACATGCTCAAAGTCACACAGCTCATAAGAAGAGGCAGTGTGATTGGAACTCACGTCCAGCTGCCCTCAGATCCCTGTTCTGCCCGCTTTGCCTTCCTAGTAAAAAGCCAAAGCAAGGTGAAAGCAAATACTCCAGGTGTGGTGCTGCATTTCCTTTCCAGATGAGAAATTGAGACGAAGTCCCCTCCTCCCCTCCTTAGGTCTGCCCACCTAAGACCCAACCTTGGAACCACAGTGCCTGTTTGCAGGATGACTTGAAGGAAGGTTAGATGGGGACAATTTCCCACCTGTCTTCATGCCTTCAGGCAAACAGTGTCTAAGGTCCTGAGGGCCACCTGTGTCATGAGTAAGGCTAAAAAGAGATTCTACTCAATCATTTTTACCAATGTCGGCAAAGCCCCTGCCATTGTTTAACTGAACATAAAAAGATAAACAAGACCATCTCTACCCTTAAGTAAATAATGCTATGTTCTATTGCCATTTAAAATAGTCTATTCTCCTCTTATTTGTTACAACAACCCTAGGAGGAAGTCATCAGTATACCCATTTTATGGGTAGTTGTCCAAGGATTCGCAGTCAATATAGACACAACCGCTGCCCAAGGTTGTAGAAGGTATGCAATGCCAGTGGGTACCAAGGGCATCCTAGCCATGAGAGGGGCCATCCTGGATCAGGCAATGAAAGGGCCCTTATCTGGAGACAATACTGAAACAGACTAAAAGTTTTCTGTTTTTTATTACCACTATGCCCTGACAATGCTATCCAATGTCAATGGTCAAATATTCCATTGTGAAAAAAATCTTTTGCTGGTCAAAGTTATAAACAATTCTGCAGTTACTATTGAGTTTTAATATATGTGAAATTTGCAGTGATCACATTTTAATTACTTATGTTTTAATTAATGATATACACCACATAGAAGTTAACTCAGAAGCCCTCCCATGTGTACAGTTAGTCTCCGACACCCAGAGACTCAGCTACATGCCCTTGTTTAAAGAATAAATTTGTAATGGTTTGAAATTGCTCAAGTTCTCTTCAGGGGCAGTGAGTTTGTGTCTCCAACTCACTGCACTTTAGCTCTTAATGATTACAGAGCACCAGTTGGGTCCAGGCACCGTGTGGGCATGGAATGAGATAGGCAAGGTCCCATTTCTCGTGCAGTGTCCATCTTCAAGAGGCAGGAGGAGAGGGTCCTGATCACAGAAAAGGCATGTGAAAGAAAGTTCCAGCTTGTCTGAGGACCTGGGGGAAAGCCTTCACAGAGCCTAGTGAGAGATGGGAAAATGGCAGGAGGAGAATTTGGAGAAGGAAGAAGGAATCAACTACTCCAGAGAAGCTAGGGGTGAGGGTCGGGCATGGATTTTATTCTACTTTCCACCAAGGGCTTTTCATTGTTATTATTATTATTTTATTGAGACAGAGTCTCACTCTGTTGCCTGGGCTAGAGTGCCATGGCATCAGCCTAGCTCACAGCAACCTCAAACTCCCGGGCTCAAGCAATCCTGCTGTCTCAGTCGCCTCCTGAGTAGCTGGGACTATAGGCATGCGCCACCATGCCAGGCTAATTTTTTCTATATATTTTTAGTTGTCCAGCTAATTTCTTTCTGTTTTTAGTAGAGACAGGGTCTTGCTCTTGCTCAGGCTGGTCTCAAACTCCAGACCTCAAGCGATCCTCTCACCTCGGCCTCCCAGAGTGCTAGGATTACAGGCGTGAGCCACTGCGTCTGGCCACCAAGGGCTTTTAAGAAGGGAAGAAATAATCTGATCTACATTTTGAAAAGCTCTCTCCTGCTGCCATATGATGAAGATGGTGGCAATGGTCAGGAGAGATGATGGAAACATCTCTAGAAGCAGCGACGAGGTGAGTGACAGCCATACCCGGAGATATATATAATCTTAATGTCAAGGCTTGTGAGGTTAAGGCAAGAGCAAGATTGAGGACAACTTTCAGCCATCTCTTCTGTCTTGGGAAGGGGATGGAGCCATTTGCTAAAATGAAGAACTGGGGAGAAATATTTAGAGAGAGAGAGGGATAAAAGTCATCTCACCATTTAGAGCTAAACACTATTAACAGTTCAGTGCATATCCTCCCAGTCTTTTTTTACACTTATATTTTATTTGAATATGTAGTATACAGTTATATGCAATATAACTTAATGTATCATAATGATTAGATGTTAGATAAACCAGAACTTCTTACTGCATCAATTATCTTGCTGTGTGACTTTGGCAATGTGCATATCCTTTCCAAACTTCTTTCCTTCATCTGTAAAGTGGGGATAACACTAATCTTCAATTCAGTGCATTTTTGTGAAGATGCAATAAATGATGCAGATAATGCACTTAGCAAAATCCCTGGCAAATGCTAAGCACGAAAATTGTTAGTTATCATTATCATTAGTATTTATAGAATTATTTCCCTAGGATAAATCCATTTAAAGTACAGTACAGTACAAACAAGAACAAACAAAACAAAATGTTTTCCAGACTCCAAAATAACCCTCTGAATTTTTTTTTTTACCCATTTAGGCAGGGGACATGGTAACAAAATATTGCCACAGTAAAATCATCCTGACCTGAAGCCACGTTCATAGTTCACATATCCTTCAGAATATCAAATTAGCAGAGATTAAACATCAGAATTATTTTCTCAATTATTTTTAAGACGATCCAATATTGCAACTGAGTCTTATTGGATGGAATTCTTCTCTTGCCACAAATTAGTATCATATTGTCCAAGTATCAGAATGTCCAAAAACGGACATTCTTCCTGGGCCAGGTGAACCAAAGGGTGTCTCAGACTGGTATTGATGCTGGCTGGTGATGGCAAACAGGTGAGATGACAAGGGAGGCATGAGCCACGTCAGAGGCAATTTCCCCTGGAGCTGCTGTCACTGGTTTGCTTTCACCATTGACAGATCTACTTTTTCCCAGCGGTTTTACTCGTCCACATTCCCATTTCTCAAAAGTGCTTCTGTTGATGCCAAAGTCGCTCTAAGAACCAAAGAAGCATGGCCTATGGAAAGAGCTGGTGGCTATGCTGGGGGCTGGCATGAATCCAGTACAACCTTCAATCCAGCGTAGGAATAACCCAAACATGAACTCAAGAGCGGCCTTGAGGCTTAGTGATGGAGCCTGTCCCATTGACCCAAAGTGGCTTGAAAAGCCCCAGTGACATCAGCATGTGGAAAAGTGAACCCAAGCCAAGAAAACATAAAGGCACAAGAAACAACTTAGAAACCTAGTTAGAACTGATTAATTTCTTTGTCAAATTAAATTCATTGGCCTGGAAGTCAACTAAGTTGGAACATTTGTTTGTTAATGAAAATAGCACCTAACAAGGACCCCCTTTGTGGACACTGGAAATGATTTGGCGAAAGAAATGACACCATGGGAGGAGCCAGAGGTTTTAAAAAAAAATGGTTCTGATCTAGATATATTGTCATCACAAATCCTTATTTCATAAAAACTGAGAAATACTGTTATGATTACAAAGTGAAATAAAGTATGTAAAAGTATGTTGTAGCCCATAAAATGCTCTAAAACATATAGTAATGTTATTTAGGTCAAACCTACAATTTAAAGATGATGAGTAGACACCAAAAGAGGTTAGTTAACCAGATCAAAAACACACAGTAAGATAGTGGCCCACTGTACAAATACAAGCTGTATCCTTAAACTGCCAGTTCACTGTTCTCTTGACTACTGCATGATACCTCTGTGACCATAATGTTAATGCATTTAGTATTTCCCAGTTATTGAACCTCAAGCATTTTGCACATTTATCTCCCTAAATACTCACAAGAACTTGGGACAGTCTCCCATGATTTATCTCCATTTTCCAGGTGGGAGGAGTCAGAAGCCCACTTGTGTCGCAGACGTGAGAAAAGGGAGAGTTGGGATGTATCTGGTTGTAAAGTCCACATTCTCTACCATGGCAATTCATTGCCTCCTCAATCTAAAACTCTCTCTCAACTGTGTCAGCAATTTTGTAGAAAAGAACTGGCCTTTGAAAAACATTTGCTGTGTTGCAGAAACCTGGCTAGCAACTTCAAAAACTTTAGCTCATATTATTCTCATAATCTGATAAAGTAGGTATTCTTATTCCTAGTTTATATTATAAAAGGAGACAAGTCAGCTACTATAAGTAGAAGAACTTGCCAAAGGCCAAAGCTCAGGTAGGACTGCACTTTTGCCAGAATTCATACAAATTCCCTTTGTACCATGTGGCCTCCCACACAACTGCCTTTCAAATATTGCAGGGAAGTTAGTAGACATTGTTGTGAATAAAAACTGGCTGCAGCAACAGCCAGTCATGACAAATAATTGTTGAGGCAGATGGATCAGAATCAAAGCAAGGAAGAGAATTGTGCAGAAATATACAATTCTATGGCAATAACACAGAAAGAAATAACACCTTACATCAAGTAGTTCCCAATTAAAATCTATTAAATTCTAGTGTGCTCAGAGACATTGATAGTTCTTCAAAGAAAAATAGATTTGGAAGTAAAAAAAAAGTTCGTGAAATAATGGTGTAAAAGCAAATTGATGCATATATGTGAGCTTGTATATACACACACACATATATATGTATATGCGGGTGTGTGTGTATACAGTTGACCCTTGAACAACATGGGTTTGAACTGTGTAGGTGCACGTATACATGGACTTTCTTCCACCTCTGCCACCCCTGAGACAGCAAGACCAACCCCACCTCTTCCTCCTCTTCTTCAGCTACTCAATGTGAAGACAACAAGGATGAAGATGCACTTTATGATGATCCATTTCCATTTAATGAATACTAAATATATTTCCCCTTTCTTATGAGTTTCTTAATAACATTTTCTTTTCTCTAGCTTATTTTTTTGTAAGAATATAGTATATATAGTATATAATGCATGAAATATGTGTTAATTGGCTATTTACATTATTGACAAGGTTTCTGGTTAGCAGTAGGTTATTAGTAGTTAAGTTTTTGAGAAATAAAAAGTTATACATGGATTTTTGACTATGCAAGTGTTGGTACCGCTAACCCCCACGTTGTTCAAGGGTCAACTGTATATATATGCACATATATTATATATATGTTTAAAATTTTTGTAGGACTCTAGAATTTTTTTTACTTGTTAGAATAAAATTTAAATGTTCATGAAGGGATATATTACTTTTTGAACTTATCTAGCAGTGGAATGCCTTCCTATCTTTTTTTCTCAGAAAATTGATTAGTATCTATTAATAGAACAGGGGTAAGCACATTTTTCTGTGAAGGCCATTTATTGTAAATACAGGTGGTTCCCTGGTTAAGGACAAGATACGTTCCCGAGAATGTCTTTTGGATTTGTGTGTAACTCAGATCCCTGATGAACAGCGTATATATAGTAATAATACAAATGCAAACACAAATACAATAATAACAATGCAGTACTACAATAATACAAATACAATAATAATAATACATATACAATGGCTTATATGTAGTAATAATAATACCTCTGTACTGTAATAATAAGTTACAGACAGTATTGTGCTCTTTTAATTCAAACAAACAGAACATAAAAACAAACTCATACAAAAAGTTTAGATAGGAGAAATTTCAAAAAAGAATATTAAAAGTTAATACTTGTCTAATGTTGCATCAATGTCTTGCTCACTGGAAGGGGCATTTTTGAGGCAAGAAGGCAGCTGACATTCATGGAAATGTGATGATGGAGATGGTGTGGAGAGCATGGAGTGGGAGGCTGGCGAATCGGGATTTGATTCTGTTGCTGGAGGAGGGGAGCTGACCACTGAAATTGGTGTCTTGAAAAGGGTATCTAGGGTTGTTTGCACAGCCTTTTCTTTTTTCCATCATAAATGGCCTTGTAGCAGCTGATGTTCTCACTCACTGCACGGTAAACCTTTGTAAACCGCTCAGTGTTAGGATCTTGCTCCTCAAGCTTAGCAAATCCTGCTCACTTAGATGAAGGGCTTCAGCTAATTATTTTGTCATAAACCTTCTTGGCTCTTGGTCTTCGGATTCTTCACGTTCCTGTGTTTTTATCAGCTGCTTCTCTATCTATCTATGAGACTAGCTCCAAGCATAAAGATGCTGCACCAACGCACTGCTTGCCCAATACGAGTTTGTTTATATGCGCAAAAGAAACTAGTTCCCGAACTATTAATTAATTTATTTAATTATAAATTATCCTCATGGGGGACCTTGGGAGCCCATTCGGAAGCACAGAACACTATAAGTCGGGGTTGTCCATAACACGGGGACTGCACGTATTTTAGGCTATATGGGCAATTATTTAACTCTGCCACACAGCATGAAAACAGCCATTGATGACACATAAAACAAATGGGCATGGCTGTGTTTCAATGAAACTATATTTGTCAAAAAACAGATGACAAATAGTTGGAGCAGGAATTTGGCCCATGGATCTTAGTTTTCCAACCCCTGATCTAGTAGAACATTTGTTCCCTAAAATGCAGCTCAGGTGATGTTACCTTACATTATATTCCCTGATTGTTTACAAAGTACTAGAGTAGAATACACAGCTTACCTGGTTTCCCCCACTCCGAGCATCAGAATCTTGAATCCAATAGTTAGGTAAGGCTCATGCAATAAAGATATCTGCAGGGGTTCTTTAATTAAGACTTAGTAAAAATGATAGAATTAGCTGTTACAGGTGATCCCACATTCAAGAATTAGAACTCTAGGTATACTTTTATACACAAAACACAAAGTAAATTCTGTTTTTAGACTCCTAAGAATAAATAATATGCAAAAAATTAACAGTGTAAGATGTTCATAAATAAAATTTAACATCTATTAATAATAAAAATGCTAAATGTGTAAGGACTTGAAGTCTATGTGATTAGCATGACCAAGTATATTCCCAAACAGCCAACATTATACTTAATAATAGAACACCAGAAGTTTCTGCATTGAAATCAAGAATTACACCAAGCTCCTGGCATCACCATAATTATTTAAGGGTATTTTGCATGTCCTGGACATTCTAATAAGGCCTGAAACGAAATAAGTGTTACAAATATAAAAAGGGATATAAATATGTGAGGATAACATTGATTTACTGCTTATGAAATCCAAATTAATCAACTTAAATGCTAGTAGAATTAGTAAGAGTTATGAGTAATGAGGTCAGAGAGATAAATATATAAAAATCAGTGGCATTCCTCTAAGTCAGCAATTACTAATTTGAAAACATAAGGAAAATATAAATCAAGTATATAATGGCAGTTAATTATAAAATATCAAACAATAAATTTGACCCAAAGAAGTATGTGTGTGTGTGTTGATACATTTTTACTAAAACATGAACGTTATTTGAATAAAAATTTTCCTGTTCTCACCCAGGAGCAGAAAAAGGATTGGGGCTAAGCATTAACTCAGTGGGAACATCGTGAACTTCTAAGAGGTACCAACATAAATAGAAGAACAGCATCAGAAACTGGGCCATTAATCTCAGGTAGCAGCCCCTCTAATGATAAAGGAAGAATATTCTAGGGATGTTAACAAACATGAGATAGTGTTGTAGAATAAAGAGTTTGTCTGGTCTTTGTCCAGTGTTCCTGGCACAGAGCTTTTAAAATCCTGTAATTTCCCAAGTGGTAAAAATGTCTTTGCTATTCATGAGTCCCTTGGACCACACCTGAGTTTATGTTAATAAGATAACTAGCCCCTAGATAGCTTCAGGATGGGAGTTGGTCACCAGAAAGACCAGCCACATCATCAGAGGGCTGGGACTTAGGACCAGCCTGGCCTCCAGGGAGGGAACAGGGGCTGGATATTGAGTTCAATCATGCAGCCAATGATGTAATCAATCATGCCTACATAATGAAACCCTAATAAAATGCTGGACACTGAAGCTTATGGGAGTTTCCTGGTTGGTGACCATATCAATGTGCTGGAAGAGTGATGTTTCCTGGGGAGAAAGCACAGAAGCTCTGCATTCAGGACCCTCTCAGACCTCGCCTTGCGTATCTCTTTGACTGTTCCTGAGTTGTATCCTTTATAATAAACCATAGGTATAGCACATTCCCGAGTTCTGTAAGTTATTCGAGCAAATTATTGAACTAGAAGGGGTCATGGGAACCCCTAAATTGTAGCCAGTTTTCCAGAAGAGCAAATGGCCTGAGAACTTCACTTTTCAGCTGGTGTCTGAAGCAAGGATGGTGTTGTTGGGAACCATGCCCTTTAATTTGTGGAGTCTGCACTGATTCTGAGTGATTCGTACCAGAAGTGAATTGCAGTACACCAGTTAGTGCCAGCATAGATGGAAAGCATCTTTCCCTGACCAAATAATCATGTCTATTTGCCTGTTAAAAGACATAGTACAGTTTTACAGCACATGTCTCCCATCCTTTAATAACAGTCCATGCTCTCTTATCTGAAATCCTTGAGGCTGGGTGTTTTTTTCTGAATTTAAAATTTTTAGAAAGTTATGCCCTAAGACTTCTAACAGACTCTGGGCAGCACCTCACAATCAATCACTAATATTTCTACAGTGGTACATATGAAATTGAAACTAAAATCAATAAGGGTCAATAAGTAGCCTCATTTCAGCTCATGTTAGGTGTTGCCACCATGCGAGTTAAGTAAAGCATTGGTTTCAGAGCTTTTTGAATTTCAGAATTGTCGATAGGAATTGAGGACTTCTACATGAAAGTATGCTGTTAGTCCTCTGGATGGGGATCCGGCATGCACTCTAAATTCATTTGATCGGAGAACATATACTTTTTTTTCAGAGGACAGACAATGGCAATGGAAAAAAACCAAAGTTTGAAATGCGTAGAACCAGAGCTAATCTTTGGAAAATTCTTTCAATCTTGTCATGTAAATTGACAACAATTTGGCACTCATCAATGCCTAGTCAAAATGAAAGTTTTTCTGCTTGGCACATATATGATAATGCAGTATATACAATATACAATTATAATCCTGAAGGGAATCACAATAGTATCAGAGTCACTGCATCTGTAAGGCATAAACATGGAATAATGCCTCCGCTAGGCTGAATTACAAAATTTGCACTCAGGATTCCTGGCCATGGTCTACACACACCTTCCTCCATTTAGTTACTCAATCAAATCACAATCTGGGTACTGCTGTGAAGGGATTTTGCAGATATAATTAAACTCTCAAATCAGCTAACTTTAAAATAGGGAGACTCTCTAGGAGGAACAGGAGGGGCTGCTCTAATCATATCAACCCTTTTAAAGCTCAGAGTTTTCTCTGGCTGGTTGCAGGAGAAAAAGACATAGCAACATACCTCAGCTGGCTCGGAAAGAAAGCAAGCACCCATGATGTGAACTTCCTACTTGGCCACATGGTGAGGACCTACAGGCAGCTTCTGGTTGCTGATAATGGTCTCAGGCTAATAGCTATGAGGAAAATGGGGACCTAAGTCCTACAGCTGCAAGGAAACAAAATCTGATGACAACCAGTGAAACCAATGATCTTGCAAGAGGACCCTGAACCCCAAAAGAAAACCGCAAATTTGGCTGACACCTTGACTTCTGCTTGATGAGACCCTGAGCAGAGAATCCAGTTACATGGTGCCTGGACTTGGAAGCTATATAAATTGTGAGATCATAAATTTGTGTGTTTTAAGCCAGCAAGTTTGTGATGATTTTGTTATACAGCAATAGAAAACTACCACAGTACCAAACAGTGCATTCATGTGTATGAGATGTCACATACCTTTTGCATTATGCACAGATCTGATACACCTTGCCCTGACAAAGTGGATATTGCAGATGAAACAGCATTAAGAATTGCCATCAATGAAGTGAAGCAGTCTAAAAACACAGGTGCTACAATGACAAAAGACATGTTCATCAGTAAGTTAATGTACATAGTACAACAGTAATTTGGTTACATATAATATAGTTCAATAATACGCTTTGAATTACTTTTGTGTCTGCCCTAATTTTGTCTATTGGTTAAACCAATTAAAAATATAGGTGAGCAGGAAAGATCACTAAAATTGTATGTTCCTTCTAGAGTTTGTGATATTTGTGGTAATCTGTTACATTATATTTTTTAAATATATAATTTGTTATTGCATAAAAATCTCCTTTTAAATGAATGTTCTTCTACACCTAATTATGTATTCAATATTTTGTATTCTTTTTTCAAAAAAAGAATCCCCCAAATAGCACAAGATTCAATACCTACAAATAGCTGGACACTCGAGCAAGGATGAACTCTGTAATCTGTGTTTCCAAAAATGCAATTTGAGGAAGTTTTGGGGTGATAGCCATCGTCACTCAACAGCCAACACCCTCCCTCCTACTTCCCTTTTTCTCTGATTTTGTTCCCATGTTCCCTGTCTCAGTGCTCAGTGGCAGTGGCCAGGCCCAGGCTGCCATGTAACTGCTGATTTGCCAAAGGCAGTGGCGATTCCTTCCAGTACCGCTGACTGGAGAAGGCGTGGTCACATGACACCAACCTGGTCAATGGGATGTATGGGGGAGTTTGCTGGAGAACTTCAGGTAAGGGCCTTCCTCCTTAATCAAAACAAAACAGAAACTTGAAGGAGGACCTGCTCTGCGGGGCTCCGGAAATTGTGATAGGGCGACATGACGGCTGGCTCTGGGCCCGAAGCAGCTGTCTGGCTGACTCACCGAGGATGCATCAGACGGAAAAATGCAAAGCCGTGGTGGAGACATTGTAGAGCTGGAGAGCTAACCCCGGAAAAGTCCTGCCTCAAGATTTCCTGTAGTGAGGGCGTGAATCATTGTTCATGGTTTAGGCCACTTCATTGCTGGATATTTTGTTACTCCGAGCAGAAAGCCTCAGGAAACAGTGGGGATGCCAGAAATGGAGACCACAGGGCTTCCCGAGACTTCTGGAAGTGAGATGCTAATGCATGTGGTTGCGTGACTTCCGATGGTTTCCTTCGTTGAATGGGAGACCTGGTTTATTTCATACAAGTCTCGTCAAAATCCCAAAGAGAAGTTTTGTTTAGAGAATTGACAAAATGATTCCAATGGTTCTAAAATTCACTTAGAAACATAAGGAGGAAAAAAAAATAAAAAAAAATTTCTGAGAAAAGAAAAGTGTCGCTAAGATAGGCCCTACAAAATATTAGAATATATAAAGCTGTAATAGGTTACAGATTGTGGCCCACATGAAAGTGTAATGTATCTGACAGGTTGATAACAATGGAGGGTTCAGAATAGACCCATTACCCACTAGCAATAGAAGAAATACAAATTAATATAATTTATGTTGTTTCTTTTCATCATAAAATTAAAAATTATTCTAGAACCACAGCGTTAGTCAGTGGGTGGGGGCGATGGATGCTCTCGTATTCCACTGGGGGGAACATAAATTGAAAGGACCTTTCTAGAAAACTGGAAGTTTGTAGCAAAAGCCTTAAGAAAATCTGTACACTTTGATGCAATTATTCCACTTTGATAATATATCCTAAGGAAATAATTTTAAATATGTAAAATGCCTTATGGATGCAGATGTTTATTATTGTGATAATGAAAAATAGAAACAAATTAGATTTGTAACATGCAAGGGATATTTAAGTCAGTTATGTCACAAAGGTATCCTCTTGTGCATTAAAAATGTCAGTTATGAAGACTAAATACTAAATTAACAACGAGAACTGTCTATAGTTTAATGTGAAAAAATGATATAAAATTCTATACAGTAAATTACACATTTGAAAAACAGAAAATATGGTATGTGTGGGGAAATGCTGGAAGGGAATGCAAGAAAATATAAATAATGGTTGGATTTGATTAATGAGAATACCAATTTTTTCTCTTTTTAACTTTCCAAATTTGTATAAAATGCTATTTTTATAGTGAATAATTTAAAAAATTAGAGTAATTGCCTTCAAAGTGTAAAAGGTGCTGAATTCAAAGGGTTCCCTGGAGAAATACAACAGGATTAACAATAAGAAAACACTTAAGAAAATAACCTGCTCCTCCCCTAAATCCAATAAGCATTATTAGGTATGTTTAAAATATGTGGAAATGGGTACTGAACAGGAATAAGTGAATTCACTGAGGTCTTTCTGCTAGGTCTGACAGGCTTGGATATCAGTCCCAAATCAGACATTTACTAGCTTTGTTACCTTAGGAATGTTCCTCTACCTTTTTGTGCCTCAGTTTACACATCTGTGGAATGGGACTAATAACAGCACTGGCCTTATGGAGTTGCTCTGAGGATTAAATGTGATTAGGTACAGAGCTGATGTTATTATTATTAGAGCTGAACTTCAACCCCAGGTCTTCTGGCTGTAAGTCAGCATACTGTTCGTCATACTTATTTGATTTCTTATAAAATCGCACCACTACACAACATCAAACGAACACAATCATCTGACATTTAATAGGAGCCAATTTCTCATAACCCCCTTGCACATAAAAGAGGCTGCTTATGACCAAGAAGAGCCAGGAGCTGCTTTTTCTTTTTCCAAAGGACCTTTGTTTGGCAGAGGCATCCTGGTGTGCAGGAGCAGCCCTGCCCGAGGAAAGAACACACCGCCGCTCTGTTTCTCCTCAATGGCTGGTCCTTCTGCCTCTTCCAAGTCCTGTCTCTCTGAGGGTGTCATATGTCTCCCCAAAATGGACCATTGCTGCCTAGGGAACAATGTGCCAAATATTGAACAAAAACTCTGTTTAGGTTTTGCCACTGGAGAGCTGAAACCAAGGGTCAAATTCCTTTTTGGGTTTCTCCATGTTGCATCTCTGTTCACATTAGCACATATTTTTGGAGAAAGCAGGCTATAAACCTCCACACACCCCACCCCTGCCACACAAACAGCAGCTCTGCTTTGAAATTTTTATCCCTCTACCATTGCATGGTGGGGCTTCCTAATGGTTGAGGGGACCTCTCTGTTAGTGGTACCCTCAGTTTAGAAACACATTACTTCTAAATAATTTGAGTGCATTCCAATAATGACTACTCACATCACCCCATGGACGAAGGATATTTCTATTTTAATAGTAAATGCACCCTTCCAATTCTAAGTCAGATCAAGATGCCCACAGATTCAGTGCCTGGTCAGCACACAATTTCTGCTTTATAGGTAGTATCTTCTTGCTGCATCCTCACATGGTAGAAGGGACTAGCTAGCTCTCCAGGGTCTCTTTTATAAGGGCACGAAGCCCATCTCTGAGGGTGGAGCCCTCATAACCTAATCACCTACCCGAAGGCCTCATCTCCTAATACTATCATCTTGAGGGTTAGGTTTTCAGCATATGAATTTTGAGGAGACACATTCAGTCCATAGCAATATCTGGTATGTAATTTTAAAAAAGTCAGACATGTAAGGAAGCAGAAAAACATTGAAGAAACCTCCTAAATACTGAGAGAAACAACAGAAAATAGAGATTCCCACAGGGTATCCAGATAATGTAGTTACTAGACACAAATTTTTAAGTAGTGAAACTTAGTATGTTTAAGAAAAAAATGTATAAGATTGAGAATTTTGACAAAGAACTGAAAACTATAAAAATAATCAAATAAAAATTCTAAAACAAGTAGTCAAAATTAGCAAAGATACAGATTTGAATGACATGATTAAAGTTAACAAAGTTAATCCACAAATTTAAAATATTTACTCAACATATGTAGAAAACACATTATTTTCCAAATAAACATGAAACATTTATATACTTTGACCATAGGCTAAGCCCATAGAATGAGTCTCAAAAACCTTTAAAAGAAGAAAATCATACAAAGTGTGTTCTCTGGCCCCACTACCATTAAATTAGAAATCAATAAAAGGTTAACAACTAAGTCCCCCATATAAAATTATGAATTTTACTACTAAATAAAATATACTCAAAGAAGAAATCACAATGGAAATTAGAGGATGTTTTATCTGAATAACAGTGAAAACAGTGCATATTAAAACTAAAATAAATAACGCTAAAGCCACACTTACACAGAAATTTATAGCCTCACATTCACATAGTAGAAAAGACAGAAGACTCAAAATCAATAAGTTAAGCATCCATATCAAAAAGTTAGGTAAAAAAAAGTGAAATAAATTCAAAGAAATTCTAAGGAAAGAAAAAATAAAGATCAGAATAGAAATTAGTGAAAATATTGTATAGAAGCTTAACCAAAAAAAAGTTGGGTCTCTGAAAAAATTAATAAAATTAATAAATATCAGGTTAGATTGATTTCAAAAAAGAGAACTGTATTAGTCAGCTTGGACTGCCAGAACAAAACACAGACTGGGTGGCTTGAACAATGCAAATTTATTTTCTCACAGTTCTGGAGGCTGGAAGTCCAAGATCAAGATGCCAGCAGAATTGGTTCCTGGTGAGGCCACTCTTTTTGGCTTGCAGATGGTACCTTTTTGCTGGGTCCTCACATGGTTTTTTCTCTGTGCACATGTGTGGAAAGAGAGAAAGTCCTGGTGTCTCTTTATCTTCTTATAAGGACACCAGTCCTATTGGATTAGGGGCCCATCCTTATGACCTCATTTAACCTTAATTACTTTCTTAAAGTAATTAAACATAATTCCACTGGGTGTTAGGTCCTTATCATATACATTTTGGGGTGACACAACTCAGTCCATAACAAAGGGAAGGCAAAGAGGCAGAAATAATCACCATCAGAAATGAAAGGTGGAACAAAACTTCAGACTTACAGACATTTTTTTAAAAACTAGTAAGAGACTATTTTAAACTACTCTGTTCCAGTAAATTTTAAAATTTAGATGAAGTAAATTAACTCTTAAAAATATGACTACAAAGTAGCACAATAAAATTTTTAAAAATTGGATCATCTTATAGTTATTAAAGTAAATGAATCTGTAATTAAATGTCTCCCCACAAACAAAAATCCAGATCCAGAAGTTTCAGCCAGTGAATTCTAACAAACACTTAAAGAAACAATTGTATCAATCTTACCTTTTCCATCAGAGAATAAAGAATTTTTTTCAAAGGCCAACATAATCAAGCAAAAATCCTAAACAAAAATAAATTAGCAAAATAGGTCACTTAATGTATATAAAGGATAATATAGGACATTACATTGGACTAATTGCAGGAATGTAAGGTTGCCTTAATAAAGTCAATCAATGCTATGTACCATGTTAACAGAAAAAATGGGTAGAAATAACATAATCAGTTCCATAGATGAAGCAAAATCTTTTGAAAAAATTATTCAACATCCATCTAAGAAAATGTCATTTAATAAATTAGAAATAGAAGAGAGCTGTTATCTTATAAAGAGAATCTGAAAAAAAAGGAAACAATAACAATCATACTTAACTGTAAAATGTTGAAAACATTTCCTCTGAGATCAGAAATGGGACAAGAATAACACTATTATCACTGCTACTTAACACTTACAGACAATCTTAACTAATGAAATGAAGTAAGAAAAAAAAATCCAAGAAATTGAAAGGAAAGAGTAAAACTAATTACCACAGACAACATGATTTTATACCTAGTGAATCTGAAAGAATATATAGGTAAATTGTTAAAATTAATAAATGAGTTTAGCAAAGTTGCTAGATACAAAGTCAATATACAAATATCCATAAAACCTCTCTACTATATTAACAAAGGATTAGGAAATGAAATTTAAGATATTATTATAATGGCATAAAACATTAAAAATCTAGACACTAATAAAATATGTGCAGACTTCTACACAGAAAACTGTAAAATATTCTTGAGAGAAATTTAGGCATCTTTAGATACTGAGCCAGGGATATGCCATCTTCATAGATTGGTGGACAATAATGCAAAGATGTCAGTTCTCCACAAATTAATATATATACTTAACCCAATCCAGTCCAAATTCTGCTGAAATAAGCTAATTGCTCTTTATAGCAGTGTAAAAATGAAAAAAAAAGGTAGAAAAATTTATTTCAAGGGATATCAAGACCTTCTATAAAGCTACAGTAATTGTATGGAGTATACACACAAATAGACCAATGAAGTGCACTAGAGAATCCAAGAATAATCCCATACACACATGGACACTTCACTTATGACAAAGGTAGTGACACTGAGAGCAGTAGAAAATGATTTTTTAAAATATACCATGCTAATTGAATTGTATATTTACCAGAAAGAAAAGTAAACTTGAGTGCTACCTTGGACCATATAAAAAAAAAAAAATCAGGTAGATTGGTGAGAAAATAGGAAAGATAAAACTGAAGCTTCCAGAACATTATATAGGATCGTATCTTCATGATATTTGAACTCCTTAAATAGAACATAAAAATCAATTATAGTAGAAAGGGTGATAAATTGGAATATATTAAAATTAACAACTTTAGTATATAAGAACAATTATGAGATGTATAGCCACAGATGGGAGAAGATATTTGCAATTCATATATATGAAAAAAGGCTTGGTCCAGGATACATACTCAGCAATAAGGAAAAGGCTACCAAATTTATAAAAAAAGAATATCTACAAAAGAGAATATTCAAATGGACAGAAACATATGTAAAGCTATGCATTATTAGGCATTAGGGAAGTACTAATTTAAATAAAAATAAGTGACTACTAAATACTTATGAGAAAGACTAAAATTAAAAAGATTGACATACTAAGTCTTGGTGGAAGTGTGGAGCAATAGGAACTCCATACCCAGCTAGTAAAAATATTGGTATTAATACAATGACTTTGTAAAATAATGTAACAACTTATGTTACATATATGCATAGCTAATGGAACCAAAACTCCCATTTCTAAGTATATTCCTAAAAGAAATGTGTGTACCTGTGCACCAGGAGACCTGCACAAGAATGCCCATAGCAGCTCTATTCATCATAGCCTCAGACTGGACACAAACCAAATGCCCATCAGCAAAAATATATATAAATGTGTGTGGTTTATTCTCACAATGGAATAGTATTGCAACAAAGATGAATAGAATACAGCTACATAAAACATGTATGACTTGCAGATAATATTCAGAGGAATCAGAAAGAAAAGGAACATCCTATATGATTCAGTCTCTACAATCTTCAAAATTACACTTCTGCTTTTCAAGGTCAGGATAATAGTTATCTTTGGGAAGGAGGTGGAGGAGAATGGTGGCAATGTTCTATTTTTTGACTGGGATGGAGATTACATTGGTGTTTAGTGATAATTTACTAAATAGTGATAAAAGAGTAATAAGAATGCAAATCATAAACTGAAACTAACAGGAATTATGGGTAATAATAAGCTTGGAGCAAACTATTCAAAGTCCATGCAACTTTGTAAATGGAGCACTAATTATCTACACAATAACTGATGCTTAGGCAGATCTCTGAGACAGCTCTGGTAGGCAGCTCAGTGAGGCTGGAGACTGACTCAGAGTACACTAAAAATGCAGAAAAACAACAGAGTGAAAATATTTTCTCTGGGAGCATTGAAACAATGTAGAGGGAAGCCGAGCTCTGAACCCAGTGGGCCCAGAAGAAGGCATAACCTGCCACAAGCCAAGAGCCAAGAACCGTACAAGGGAGTCTTGAGTGTTGATGCTTGTTTTTAATATCCTTAAACAGAGCTGACAATTGCCAATGGAACATATACCAAGATAGGCCATATCCTGGACCATAAAACAAACCTTAACAAATTGAAAAGGGCTGAAATCATACTGAGTATGTTCTCCAGCCACCATTGAATCAAACTGGAAATTAATAGCAGAATATAACAGGACAATCTTCAAACACTTGGAAACTAAGCAATCACATAATCCATGGGGCAAAGATGAAGTCTTAAGGGAATTAAAAAAAATTTCAACTGAATGAAAATGAAAATACAAAATATCAAAAATACTGGGACACAGCCAAAGCAGTGCTGAGAGGGAAATTTATAGCACTAAGTACAGTCATTAGAAATGAGAACTTATTGTCTAAGGCCAGCCAGTGGGGTGTGTGATGTGAGATTTTTAAAAAGAATGAGTTTGAGGAGAGGGACGTGACTGGAAGAAAGCCACAGTGAGAACTGGGTGGGAAGAAAAAGACATTGAAGAGGAATTTCATTGCTTTTCTATTTTTGTTCAGTGGTGACTGATTTTGTGTTTCAAATCTAGGTATTTAAATGGTATTTCCTTTCCCCTTCAAATGCAGTCCATTTGAAGAGAAAAATTTGCTGTTTTGATTCTTCCTTTGTTCAATCATTCACTGAATATTAAGTGAGTGCCTACTATATGTCTGGCACTGTTCTGGGTACTTTGTCCCATGGCGATATTACTTGGAACTTAGTGCTCTCCATTCCAATTTCTACCCTCAATAAATAGTACCATTTGTGATGAAAGATTTGAAGGCCAATGCAATGAAGTGAGGCTGAGTAAACAGTGTGGCTTTGAATAGGTGCTTAGATTTCGTAAGCATCACCATCCTCAACCACAAAATGGGTGATGGTGTTACCATCCCCAAAAGATTGATGTGAGGGTTACCTTGGCCAGTCTTATAAAGTGCTCAGGGTTTCTGACACATATTATACTCCCTAAAAATGTTGCTCTTCCTATAACTGACAAACCCTAGATTGGACCTAAGCCTCAAATTCAGCCTTGCACATGTTCCTGTGGCCACCAAACATCTCCCTCTTTCTCTTATTTCTAGCTTCATGGATTTAGCATCAGATTTGGACTCAGATATGGTTTCCATGCCATCTGAGCTTTGTGATCTTGGGCAGTGTATTTTACATCTCTGAGGCTTAGTGTTCTCAACTTGTGGGGAGTATTAGTACAATGCAGTGCTTAGATGCATGGTCTGTAGAGTTAGAACTGACTCAAAACTCCATTATTTGTGTGACACTAAGTAACTTAATCTCTCTGTGCCTCAATATCATCACATGCAAAGTGTAAATAATATCACTTACCTCACAGAGTTATCATGGGGATACATGATATATTGTATGTTAATCCTTGTGCATAATAAACATTTAATAATCCCCTTCCTCCTTCACCTTCTTCTCTCCCACCTCTTTCTTAAATGTAAAATGCCCAGTATGTACCTGGCACTCAATTAAGGGCAGCCAATTAGTATTATTTTCCTTATTTCCAGGAGCAATATACTTACAAGTGATATGTGAATATGAAAAATCTGTAAATGATTAAAGAATTCACTTCTGCTGCATTTCCATATTATATGAAAACTACCTTCCCCCTTACACTCTTAGATCTTGGAGGACAATTACTATATGGTATTCATTTTAGTACCCCAGGGTGCTATGATGTCCAGGAAAGCATGCAGTGAGATCTATTGGGTAAAGGGTGGATGGAAGAAGTAAGAAAAACAGGAGAAAACTCCAATGTTTCAAATCATTCCAGGTGTGCCCCTCCCCCTTTCCACTTATACATGCCCAAACAGATTAGAAGGATGAGTTGAGGTAGAAAATGCCAATATACATATCCTCTCCCCCAATTTTCATTGCAACAGTTATTGTGCAAAGGGGTTTGTGGAATTTTGGTATAAAACATAGAAAAGTACACAGACAATGATCATCAGCATGGTGGAGTATTCATAAAGTGAACACCCTGGTTGGAGTGTGTGTGTGCATGTGTGGGGTGTGCCTGAAAGGAAATACACAATTATTTTAGGAGGCCAATGATATCTTAAACTGCAAATTGAAGAACAACGTTGTGTGCTACTTAGATATAAGAGGTAAATAACGTGATACTGTAAAAGTGCTAACAATAAGAGTTGAAAGTTGTTGCCTTTTAGGAGTGCAAATGGTGGATGAGGAAGGGGTAGGGTGAGGTTTTACCTTTTCCACAGTTTGACTTTTAAAGTATTTTAAATACATGATAAATACATTTACTACATTTAAATACATATTACATAGGCCGGGCGCAGTAGCTCACGCCTGTAATCCTAGCATGCTGGGAGGCTGAGGCGGGTGGATCGCTCAAGGCCAGGAGTTCGAAACTAGCCTGAGCAAAAGCGAGACCCCATCTCTACTAAAAATAGAAATTAATCGGCCAGCTAAAAAAAAAAAAAATTAGCCAAGTATGGTGGCGCATGCCTGTAGTCCCAGCTACTTGGGAGGCTGAGGGAGAAGGATTGCTTGAGCCCAGGAGTTTGAGGTTGCTGTGAGCCAGG
>CAUYRT010055698.1:32500-36521 GCA_963574885.1 Lepilemur ruficaudatus
AACAATAAAAATAAGCATTTGTAGCAGACATATTCCATCTTCACTATTATTTTGCTACCTTTGGTAAATTACTGGGGCAGATCTTGAAGTTAAAAACCCATGTTTAGAAATAAGTGCACGCTTCCCCCACTATTAGCAGCAGACTGTGTTGCCCCTATGCAAAACATTCTCACATCTAATTTTAACTTTACATATAAAAATAACTTGGAGAAAATACAAAAAAACATTTTATTTTAACATGAAAATATCACAAAAATTAGTAAGCCTGAGATGTAGGGTTTTGGTGAAAAACAAGAGGCTTGTAGTGTTTTGGCTGCTGATAAAGATGCATGTATTGATAGCTGGGGTGAAAAGCAGAAGAATGCACTTATTTCTTCTGCATGTCAGTATCTTCAGACACAGTAAGCCACATGCACCCTTTCTTTCCTTGTTACACAGAGGCCAGTTTGCTCTTCTTAGTTCCAGCGGAAATGGATCTGACGCGGGCGATCAGCACCTTCCTTTACCAATGGCTTATGGAACTCACGTCCTGCACGAGAGTGGATATTTGCCCAACAAAACTCACAGTAATACTGCAGGCAAGTGACATTGGCACAAAAAAAGGGAGCAAATTTTCCACCACAGCGTGCGCCCTGGCATTCATCACACATCTGGTCATCTAGCACATATGGCTTTACCTCCACCTAGAATAGAAGAAAAAATGTCTCATTAGGGGTCTGCTTCAGAAATCAAATTTGGTAATAACTTAAAATGTTTATACAGTGTTCTACAGAAAAAGACCGTATTAAAAGCTGAGAAAGTAGACAACTTCCCAAGGAAGTAGCTTTACCATATAGGTTAAAACAAATTAAGTCATTTTGTTCTTGTGCTAATCATCGTTTTACATATATTACATAGTATATAACATCATATATGTTTCATGTTTATAATTCACTGTGGGTTAAATTATGAGCACTTAATTTGGTAATTTTATTTTATTTTAATGTTTTCTTGAGGACTATAAACTAAATGGTGTTTACTATATTTTCCAAAGGCAGAAAATACTTTGAAAATCTATAAAAATCTAATTGATTTGCAAAACATTCCACCCTTACCTTTCTTGAAGTAACATCTTTGAAACACCTGTGTGTTGGTGTTTTCAGAGGTGGGGGTGATTGTGAGTGAAAAACAAAAGAAATATCAAGTAGCCAGGGAAGACAAACGGTTTTTACCCTATTTTCTCCCTTATTCCAATACCTCCTGTGACAGGGCTGAACCCAAACAGCTGCAGATTACAGCAGTGCTTCTCTACTGCAGGTAAGCGTCACACCCTGCATGGAAATAATTGGCACAGACAAACCGGAACTGTGGATAATCTTTTTAAGGGCATGCTTAGACTTCTGTGAATTTATAAGATATAAAGTCCCACTGTGAAGGGCTGACTCAGCAGAAGACTTTAGACTGGAGTCAGCTCTGAATGATAAACCTCTCAACCTCAGAGTCCACATCTGTGAAGTGAGTATAACGGAACCTGTCTTAGAGTTGGGAGGATTAAATTATGCACGTAAAAGCATAAGATAACACTTGGCACATGGTAAAATATTCTGTAAATTTTTCTATTACTATTAGCTGTAATAATCTTGCTTTCTTGTTTGTAATAACTTTGTGAATGGAAGGTTATTACTTGTGTCAGCTATTCCTTAGTAGAAGATACAAAATTGAGTGGTTTCAAGGGTTGGATCTGAGATAAAGTAGAGATTGTCCATGGTAAAAAAAAAAAAACACTCAATAATTTCTATTCTGAATGTCTGAATGTATACTATTGAAATACTTGCATGTGTGCAGAAAATGAATATGTAAAGATAGCTGTAAAAAGAACAAACTGGAAATAACCTATAAGTTGATGAAAAGGGGAACTAAAGGAAGATAAAGGAATTATACTGCTGTTTGTATTTCACTGATTAAGGTTAGGAAAACATATTTTATGTACAATGGACATTTTGCTTTTCTGAATTGTCTGTTTCCTTTGCATATTTTCCTGCTGGAGTTTTTTTCCCTTTTAATTGATTTATAAGTTCTCTTTGCCAGTTAAAATTTTTAAATCTTTTTTCCATTGGCCTTTGATTTTTACAACAGTCTTTGACACAAATTCTAAAATTTTTTTGCTCAGTTTTCCTCTCTCAACTTTTTCCTTTATGGATTCTATATCTTTTCTTTGCCAGTTTTCTATTTTTGGTTCATTATCTTCATTATAACTATAATCAAAGAAAAGCATTACTATGACCAAAGAATAAATCAAGGTTGCAAGAGAATTACTGGATTCTGTTTTATTAGATTATAAACTGCATGAGCACAAGGACAGCATGCATTTGCTCAACATTCAGTTCTTAATACTTAGCAGGGTATCTGGCACAAGGTAGAAACTCTATAAATGTAAGAATGAATGTAGTATGTTTTCTGGTTTTCTTTCTCATGCTTATTTCTTCTTTTTACCATTAAATTTTAGGCCAAGTGAAGGCCAGGGTCTCTGATGTTTATGTCCCTTCCGCAATACCTCATAAAATGCCAGGTGCTCAGGAGTTCCTTAAGATAAAACTGTTGAATAAACTTTTACCAATACAGTGATTTCAATTATTTGTAATTTTTAAAATTCTAGATATTAGTTTATGGAGCTAATCTACTTAACTCAAAATCATGGACTTTAAAGATGGAAAACTGGATTTCAAACCTATTACTGATCAGTAGCTTCTAACAATTTACTCTAATATGTGTGAAAGGGAGTTTTATCGATGCTTCCCCTCGTCTTATTTTCTATTATGATGTCTTTTCCTTTTTCACTTCAGATAACCTAGTCAAGGTAATGTTTTATCACCTGGACTCATAACTAATGAAATAATTAACAATTAATAATTATCCAACTTGAAATATAACACCACTTACTTTAATATCTACGAGAAGTTACAATGAATTATATTACCCATGAAATAACCTACAAAAAATACAGTGATTACCCATCTGTGGTGGTTGTGCTTCCCAGCTATCAGAGAGACAGCAACTAATACTCAAAGTGTCCATGAGTCTAAAATAAGTTGAATAAACAATTTCAGTTCTCCAAATAAGTATCCTATATATCTTTGGGTTGGCAGTTACATATTTAATCTCTTTTTGTGGTTTAATAACTATATTGTTACTGGAGAGATAGAAGGTATAAAGATCAATGGCTTAATATTTCCCTGTATAAGCAATACTAGTGACTTGTAAAATATTTAAGGCTCAAATTCTTTTTTTTTTAAGTTTCTTTTTCTTTATTGAAGTATAGTTTACATATCATGCCTTTACTCCATTTTAAGTGTACAATTAAATGATTATTAGTAAAGTTACCAAGTTGTACAGCTATTCACATAAATCAGTTCTAGAGGATGTTGGGAAGACCCTTTCAGACATTGGCCTAGGCAAAGAGTTCTTGAAGAAGACCCCGCAAAGCAATTAATGCAGCAACAAAAATAAACAAATAGGATCTGATCAAATTAAAAAGCTTCTGCACAGCCAAAGAAACTATTACTGGAGCAAATAGATAACCTACAAAATGGGAGAAAATATTTGCTCTCTACACCTCCGACAAAGGTCTGATAACAAGAATCTACCTAGAACTCAAAAGAATTAACAAGAAAAAATCAAACAACCCCATTTATAAATGGGCAGAGGAGATGAACAGAAACTTTTCCAAAGAAGACAGAATAATGGCCAGCAAACATATAAAAAAAAAAGTTCAACATCTCTAATCATTAGAGAAATGCATATCAAAACCACAATGACATACCACCTAACCCCAGTGAGATTGGCCTCTATCAAAAAATCCCAAAACAACAAATGCTGGCAAGGATGTGGACAGACAGGAACACTCTTACACTGCTGGTGGGACTGCAAATTAGTGCAACCTCTGTGGAAAAGAATTTGGAGATTCCTCATAGAGCTAAAAATAGAATTACCATTCAATCCAGCAATAGCATTATTAGGCATCTACCCAAAAGAGCATAAGGCA
>CAUYRT010055700.1:0-48071 GCA_963574885.1 Lepilemur ruficaudatus
ACCCCATGGATTCTTCCAAGAGACTCCTTGATTTGATAAATGAATTTGGTAAAGTCTCAGGTTATAAAATCAATATACACAAATCAGAGGCATTCATATATGCCAAAAATAGTCAAGCTGAAACTCAAATCAAAAAGGCAATACCTTTTACTATAGCCTCCCAAAAAATTAAATATCTAGAGTAAATTTAACAAAAGATATGGAAGACTTATATAAGAAGATATTCATTCTTAATGAATATCCAGAACTATTCGTTAAGAATGGACCATTTACTAGTACAGTTCTAGATAGTCACATCTGGTAATGAATAGATGATTTCCTGCTTTCATAGAACTAAATATTTTGCCAGCGAGACAGATAATAAGTAACTAAGTAAATACATCAAGAGGTAAATAAAGAATTATGAAATAATGTCCGTAGTAATTCCTATGAGAATAGAATTCAGTGAAGGGATAGAGAGGATCTATAAGGCAGAGGAGGAATTCTTTTAAATAAGATGGTTAGAAAAGGTTTTTCTCTGGTAGTGGCATTTGTGAAGAGATGTCAAAAATGAGAAGAGAAAAGCCATGTGCCCTTGACTTTATTTCTATTACAAATGAATAAATAAATAAATGATAGATACATAATAGGCAAGTAGATATTAAAAAGTGATTGAAGAAATTTGTTAGCCATAACTTTCATTGTCATTCAAAGTATTAGACCTTAAAAAATGCATGTCCTCAATGGTGGTAATTGAAATAAAGTCATATTATTAGTGATTGTTCTGAAATGAGTTTCTTTCTTTAGTCGTTGGGAAAAGATTTTCTAAAACTTGTTCACTACAGGACAAATGCCAATTGTTTGAATTCCAAACAAATAGATATTAAATTAATAAGGGTTTATTTTAATTTGAAATAGCTTTGGATTCTACTCATTAATTTAGTTAATAATAAATTATTGAATTCATAAAAGCTGTGATGTTTATAAACTTTTATTTATAATTTAGTTCTAGGCCATGTTTGGGGAATACAATGACAATAATTGCTACAAGTGACACATAATTTATTGTCATAACTGAGACTTTTGATGGTTAAAAAAAGGCATTAATAATGTTACGCTGTGACAACAGGTAACAATCGGGAGTAAACTGCAATCCACAGTATAGTCAACCTAGCTATAAAAGTATGAGAGAATTTCAACCTAAGAGATTATTTAAAAAAAAAATCTATACCTGAATGTCCTATATATTTAGTATTGGGCTGGGTACTGTTACTATAATGTGAATCTTTCTCATTCTGAATAAAAACTGTATTATTGGTGTTAGGTAGATAGTTAGGATCTCTGGCTCTTCTCAGGACAAGCGTTCCCTGCCTTGGTAAAATTGCTCCACCTGGGAAGAAGGATAAGGGCGGGCACTCCAGTTTTGTGTTGCCCCGCCCTTAATCCTATCCGGAGCAACTGCTACACCTGAGGAAGGAAGGACTGCTTTATCAATCTGGGAATTCCCCAGCCCAGGCATGATAGGCTTTATAAAGTGAGCTAGAGTAACTCAAGGGTAATCATTATGCCATTAGCTTGAATATGCATTGTGGTTCACCCCCACCCAGGTGGGCTTTCTTAGAGGGAGCTCATATAAGCAGATGGATTTTTGAGGACACCTGTTGATCAATTTGATAATCTCCCACACCTCCCGAGAGCCCTCCCCCAGACTGGGCTAATAAAAGAAAACAATCTGGGATGTCAGAGAGGGAGTGGGTGGGTTTGTGCGTTTGTCGGTGAGTCAGTCTGTCTCTCTCCACTCACAGAGACAGACCTGTTTTATTCTACAATAAAGAGCTGCTCGTGTGAAACTGCTTCCTGCCAGAGGTTACCTGCTGGTGATTTTTCTAAACAAGGACCAGCATAATAGACTTGGCACTTTGGTGTCTGGTCATTCTTCAGCCAAGAGCACACCAAGAACCAAGGACGGACTGCCACCACGACATTGGAAATTCTTTAAGAGAATATAAATTGTTGTGAGTACATGTTATCTAGTCCATTCTTTGCTTCTATAAGAGAATACTATTATATGATAATTAGAAGACAAGTTATAATGAACAGTAATTTATTGACTCAAGGTCTGGAGGCTGAGAACACCAAGGTCAAAGGGGCAGCATCTTGTGAAAGCCTTCTTGCTGCATCATCCCCTGGCAAAGGCAAAGGGGAAAGAGAGAGACAATAGGGGACCAAATTTGTCCTTTTGTAAGGAATTCACTCCCCTGATAACACCATTAATCCATTCATGAGGGCAGTGCCCTCATGGCCTAATCATTCTTAAAGGTCTTACCTCTTAATGCTGTTACAATGGCAATTAAATTTCAACCTAAGTTTTGGAGGGGACGTTCAAACCATAGCATTTTGCCACTGCCTGCCCAAAATTCATCTCCTTCTCATGTCCAAAATACAGTTATTCAATCACAATAGCTCCAAAAATCTTAACTAGTTACAGCATCAACTGAAAAGTTCAAGTTCAAAGTCTTATCTAAATCAGATATGGCTGAGAACCAAGGTAGGATTCATCTTGTGGCAAATTCCTCTCCAGGTGCAGGCCTTTGAAATCAAAACAAGTTATCTACTTCCAAAATGCAATGGTGGGACAGGCATAGGATAGCTATTACTATCCCAAAAGGGAGAAATAGGCAAGGGAAAAGAAGAAACAGGTTCCAAGTAAGTCTAAAACCCAACAGGGCAAACAACATCAAATCTTAAGACTCCAGAATAATCTTCCTTGATTGACTCCATGGCCTGCCTCTTGGGCATACTGGGGCAAAGGTTGGGCTCCCAAGGCGTTGGGCAAGCCCACCCTTGAGGCTTTGCTGCACTCAGCCCATGCAGCAGCTCGAGAAAGTTGGAGTCCCATGCCTGCAGCTTTTCCAAGCTGGTGTAGTACAGTGGTAGTTCTACAGTTCTGGGGTCTCTGTGACAGCCCTAACCCCACAGTTCTATTGGGTATTGTCCTGGTAGGGGTTCCTGGTGGTGGCCCCAACCTCATAGTGCCACTGGGCATTGGCCTGGTTGAGGCTGTCTATGTCAGCTCTGCCCCTGCAACAAGTCTCTGCCTGGGCCCCGAATCTCTTTGTGACATCCTTTGAAATCTAGGTTGAGGAAGCCAACCTAGATCTTTGCCTTCTACGGCCCTTGCCTTCCACACACCTGCAGAATTAGCACTATGTGGATGCCACCAAAGGTCACCTTGCACTCTCTGGAGCAACAGCTTGAGCCACAGCTGGGGTGGCAGAGGAGCACTGTGCTGGAATGCAGGGAGCAGAGTCCTGAGGTGGCTCTGGGTAGCAAGCCCGTGGAGGGCACCCAGGACCATCACCCCAAATTTTTCTGCCCTCCTAGAGCTCTGGGCTTGTGATTGGAGGGGATCTTCAAAGATTTCTGAAATGCTTTCAGGATCATTCTCCCACAGTCTTGATGAAGAGCACCTGGTTTCCTTCAATCCATACTCATCACCTTATCAAAGGGTGGCTTAGTCACACCCTTGGTATTCTCTCTCAAACACATTTTTTAAATTCTTTATACAGCCAGGCTGGGGAAGTTCCAAATTTTCACCTTCTATTCCTCTATCAATTGTAAATTCTATCCTTAAATTATTTCTCTCATTGTATCTTATTATATGCAGTTAAAAGAAGCCATGCAGGATGTTGAATGCTTTGTTGCTTAGATATTTCTTCTGTCAGATACTCTAGTTTATCACTGTTTATTTCTGCCTTTAATAAAGCCTTCACCGATGAACACAAGGCAGTCACGTTTTTTGGTCACTTTATGACAAGGATGACCTTTACTCTAGTTTCTACCACCTTGTTTCTCATTTCCTTCTCAGACCTCATCAGAACTGCTTTTATCCTCCATATTTCTACCGACATTCTGATGATGACTATTTAAGTAATCTCTAAGAAGTTTCAGACTTTCCCTACAGTTTTTTTCTTCTGAGCCCTCATCAGAATCACCCTTAATGTTTTGTTTATGGCAATCTTGGCTTTTTCTAGCATGCTTCTCCACATTCTTTCAGCCTCTACTCATTATCCAACTCCATAGGCACTTACACATTTTTACGTAACTGTTATAGCAATACCCCACTTCCCTTGTACCAATTTTCTTCGTCCAGTTTGTGCAACTATAACAGAATACCACAGACAGGGCAATTTATAGTAAACAGGAATTTATCAGTTCATAGTTCTGAAGGCTAGCAAGTCCAAGATTGAGGGGCGGGCATCTGGTGGGGGCCTCCTTTCTGCATCATCCCATGGCAGAAGGTGGAAGGGTAAAGAGAAGGAGAGAGAGAGGCAAAAGGAGGCCGAACTCAACCATTTATAAGGAGCCTACTCCTGCGATGACAAACACACTCCTGCAATAACACCATTAATCCATTCATGAGGGCCCTCATGGCCTAATCTCCTCGTAAAGGCTTCACCTCTTAACATTATAACAATGACTGTTAAATGTCAGCATAGGTTTTGGAGGGAACATTTAAATCATAGCACCTGTATAAAATGGGAGGTATATGTCCTCACATACAGAAAGTCCTTGCCTCTAAAATCTTAGAAACACAATATATTAGAAGGTTCTCGGCTGTTGATTATTTAGAGTTCCTATGATTGACTGACTATTGATGTTCCAGAATTCCTGAAAACTTCCAAACAGCACACTTTTAGTCCTAAATCTCTAAAATTATTATTATCATTATTATTATTATTATTTTGAGACAGAGTCTTGCTCTGTTGCCCAGGCTAGAGTGCCATGGTGTCAGCCTAGCTCACAGTAACCTCAAACTCCTGGGCTCAAGTGATCCTCCCACCTCAGCCTCCTGAACAGCTGGGACTACAGGTGCTCACTAACATGCCCAGCTAATTTTTTGTTTCCTGGCTAATTTTTTCTATTTTTAGTAGACAGGGTCTCGCTCTTGCTCAAGCTGGTCTGGAACTCCTGATCTCAAGCAATCCTCCTACCTGGGTCTCCCAGAGTGCTGAGATTACAGGTGTGAGCCACTGTGCCTAGCCTAAATCTCTAAACTTATATTTGTCTCGTATAGAGATCTTTTTTCCAGAAGAAACATCTCAAAGAATTTCAGTCTCTTTCATATCTTGTGAACGGTTAGATAGAGATTCAATAGATGTGCTAGAACATAGCTTTAATGTTATAACCAGCAGTCATTGTGTTTTTGGCTTATTAGAAAAGTGAGGCTTTAACAGATGGACTAACATTATTTCTTAACCAAGCCAGATTGGGGAAAACAAAATTTGGCTGATGATCAGAACCAGTGGAAAAATAATTTTTATTAATTAGGCCAGATGGAAACCAATAATAGCAATATTGTGGAAAAGAGTTAAATTAAATTAATAGCTGCTAATTAACCTTAATCTAATGCTTCTGAAATTAGAATATTTTTACTTTCTAAAAAGTTTACTTCTTAAAATTAAGTACTTCCTGTGATTTTGCTGCTAGACTTTTTTTTTCTTTAGTATAGTGGTATCAAACCATAAAATTTGCTCAAAGTTTATGATAGCCATGATGAAGTGATTCATTTAGATTTAAAATACATTCAAGATTATGTAGGAAAAATATACTGGGTTCCAGATAATTAAAAGGGACAACACTAACGTAAATGTCCTGCAGGAGGTCAGAACCCTAGGTCATACCAAATTTGGAAAGGCAGAGAATTCAAAATATTTAAAAAATTAATTGTTACTATTCATAAGTTATGTTATTTTCTATAAACAAATGATCTATGTAAAATATGTATTTTATATATTAATTTACCCAAGATATGGCTTGATGTGCATAGCAAGAGTACCTGTACAGGTCTAATTTGTTGTTCAGTTAAAATGTCTGTCTTCCTTCCTTCCTTGCTTCCTTCCTTCCTGTCTTCCTCCCTCCCTCCCGTCCTTCTCTCTTTCTATTTATTTATTTTTCTGAAGAAAATTGTCTGCAGAATGAAGGAAAGATTTCTTGAAGTCACTATATTTACAGCCAGGATTCTTTGGAAAATATGGGACAGCAAGATTGGCAACCAGGGTCTTATTTGCATGATAGTTGCAAATCACACAGGAGGGATTCTGATGGTAATTTTGGAATTAGTGGTTGAGTCATAAAATGGTTAAGCCAAAGAGAAGAGTTAATGACCGTCATCCTGGTTCTGAGAGGCTTTATCTGGAGGTGAGAGAGGGCTAAGAGAGATGCACTGAACGCTGAAGCAGGCTCCGGAGTTGAACGGTTATCTAGTATTGTTGCAGTCAGCTCCTATATTGGGGTCGGCATAGTGAGAAGCTGCTATTGTTCTCCCCCTCAGCTCCAGAGCCTCAGCTGAAAATTTTGCCTGAGAGAAGAAGCAGTTCATAAAACAAATAGCTCCTAATCTTTCCCAAGGTAAGCGTGGAGAATTTCAAAGATAAGGACATTCTCAAGAATAGTAAAAATTGAGGTGAAAGGAATTTGGAGGAGATTTATGGATTTAATGAATACACAGCCTAGACTGTAGTGTCCTAGTTTGCAGGAAAGGAACAGTCATAATAGCTAGGAAGAGCCCCCTTGTGTCAGAACAAATATCAGTGACCTCAGAAACTATCGATTCCTTTAATAAAACCACTATGAGGATCATTAAAACTAACTTATTTTTAAGGTAAAGATATTTTATTCTCATTGAAGACATTTGTTTTACCTTGTTCCTCTGCCTTGCTATTTGTGATATTACATCAACATTATTTTCTTCAACATATTACTGGCTTTGATGTGTTTTCATACAATCTGAAGATAACCACCAATTTGTTGAAATACTATTTTTTGAGCAAATCACACAATAACCAGGTCTTGGTGCTTTTAGATACATAAAAATATGTATTTTATTTCACAAAATTTCTGAAAATATATTCAAAGTAAAAATGAGAATTTATTAGACTGAGTTATTAGATTTTTAAAATAAAAGTTAAACTGTAAATGAAGCCCCTGCAATATTCAGAAGCATTTAATATCGTTATTCACAATTGTATTGGTATGACCTATTACCATAATAACTTGATGATAGTATTTTAATTTCAATTAAAGAATTGATAAGTTTTCTTCACTAGACTGAACTTCTTGAGGGAAAATCTTGTTTAATTTACTTTTCCCTAAGACCTATCGGAGCATCACACATAGTTGGCACTCATTAAATGTTTAGTAGAAAGAAACAGTGCAGAGAAGAAGAAAAAAAATGGAGAAATAAAGAGAAGGAGGCATAGAGTGAGCATTTGAATAGCAACCAGAAAGTTTTTATGTCAAATGCCAACATCAGTAGGATATTATATAGAGATGAGGTTTGAATCCAATTTAAAATTTGTTCTGGAGGAAAGGGCCAACTGGACAGTTTACGTTTTCAACATTGTGACAGAATTGATGGTCTAGTGAGCCTTTAAAACACTTTTTCACAGTAAAACTGGTTCTTGGCTTTCTTTTATTATATACAATTTTGATTTACTGAGCTTAATTCTGCGATTCTAAATAGAAAACTTTATGAACAGAACTATTGCCTTTGGCATTTATATTCTCTTCTGGTAACAGGTGCTTTTATTTCCTTACCAAAGAACAGACTTTTCCCTATAAATCAATATAGCCTTTTTTCTTTCTTCCTTATGATTTCAACTTCTGGTTTTATTGTATTCTATTGCATTGCACTCAGCGTGGGTGCCAAACATATTTATAGCATTGGTGGATCAGTTCACAGCATTTGTTTATTTTTTACCCTAATCAGACAAATACAGTACATATTCTGTTTTCAGACTGACAGTTTAAGTAATTTCACATGACTCATCAAAGGCCTCGCATCTTTAACAAGTTCTCAATTTTATCTACGAGAACAAGATTCTTTTAATGTGCTTCTGCATTGACTTAACTTACTGCATATCTTTGTGAAACTAATTTACCATCCTTATGAAAAATGAGAGAGATTAATTGGGTATGACATAGCTAGTTTAATTGCTTTGGAGAGAAGCTATTCTAGATTAATTAAATCATGCTTAATATGTTGCAGTAGTAATTGTGAAAGTCTTGAAAAATGGCCTTATTCTTAGAAACATTAATACTTTGAGCTTTAATCAGGAGAGATCTTAATACTGAGTGATGGAACTGGGAAATAAAATTTCCAACCTCGTAAGTTGGATATCTGTGCTCTTTTATTTCATAATATTAAATCTGAGATTTATTGATGGCAGTATGTATGCCTCGGGGATTTGGAAGGCACAAAGATACTTCATATAACTCATATAACTTATTAGAAGGTATTTCTTTACCTTATTCCTAATTAATATTATTTTGGAAAATACACTTACTAAAAGAAGAATACATACTTGACAAAACCTCTTTGCTGTAACATTTATAGTGAAGTGACCTAAAAAGGACTTTTGTGATGCAATATATGATGATATCACCACCAATGACTCTCCCTAGAGCTTCCCATTTTTTTTCTCCTCATGGCCTCCCTAGAAAACGACAGTAGTATCTGTAGGGCACAAATGGGAAACTGACAAAGCTACTGCTTGAAACAGAAGGGGAGGAGCTCCTATGTTTGCTGAGAGAAAGCCTACTCAACATGTGTGGGGTGCTCTGCTCTCTAAAATCTACACTCAAGCAGAATATAGCTAGGCTTTTCATGTAATTCTCCAAAAAAAATTATAGGCAAAGAATATTTATTAAATATATGCAAGATATATGCACCAAGTATGCATAATTTTCATAAGACATTTGAATTAGAGTTTTAATGTGATTTATCTCCTTTGTTCTCTTAGAATCCGCATCTCTTTCTGTCACTAAATCTTCCCACTATTCATTACTTCCCTTACTTTTCACTATCACCGGTATTCCCACGTTCTTTGAGCTCAGGTGCAGCATGTTGCTTCTATTCATATAAACCTTGGCACAATATACTACGGCATATTCCACTGTGATTTTTGGCAATTGTATATTTATTTCATTAGGCTTATCAGACAGCTCCCTGAGTATGAATTGATATAGAATTTGGGACAATGGAACAGTGGGAAAAGTTATTGTTCTCCTCTTCATAGTATCATGATCATAACGCCTGTGGTTTGGGGAAGGCCCAAATAGGACTTGTCCTCTAGAGTTAAAGGAGATTTCACTGGAAGAGTTGATTAAAAACCCTTTAAAAATGGCAGCACACTTCATACAAATCTGAGCAAACAAACATAGGGACAATGAATATAGGTGCAGGCTTCTCTGTTCTCTTTATTCTCAAAATAGGTAATAAATTCTGCTTGGGCTGCTACAACAAAATAAAATACTATAGACTTGGTGGCTTAAATTACAGGAATTTATTTCTCACAGTTATATAGGCTGGGAAGTCCAACATCAAAGTGCTAGCTGCTTCAGTGTCTGGGGAGCCTCTCTTCCTGGCTTGCAGATGGCCACCTTCTTGCTGTGTCCTCACATGATGAAGAGAGATCTCTTGTTCTTCTTTTTATTAGGGCACCAGTCATAAAGAACCTATCCCCAAATAGAGTCACACTGGGGGGTTATAGCTTCAACATGAATTTGGGGGAGATATAATTCAGTCCCTAGCATTATATCCCTGGCCCTCCAAAATTCATGTCCTTCTTTTATGTAAAATGCATTTATTCCATTCCAGCAGCCTCAAAAGTCTTAACTCATTCCAATATCAACTCTAAAGTTAAAAGTTCAAAGTCTCATCTACATATCATTAAAACCGTATACGGGTGAGAGTTGAGATATGACTCATCCTGAGGCTTTCCAGCTGTGAACCTGTGAAACCAGCACTCTGGAGTGAATTATGTCCCCTCAAAATTCCTGTGTTGAAACCCTAGTCCTCCATGTGACTGTATTGGGAGATAGCACTTTTAGGTGGTAAAGTTTAATGAGATCATAAGGGTGGGATCGTAATCCAATATAAATGGTCACCTTATAATAAAAGGATCTCTCTCTTTCTCCCTCTCTCTGGCATGTGAAGACACAGTGAAAAGCCTGCCATCTGCAAGCCAGGAAGAAAGCCCTCACCAGAATCCAAACATGCCGGCACCGTGATCTCAGACTTCCAGACTTCAGAACTGTGAGAAAATACATTTCTGTAGTTTAAGCTACTCAGTCTGTGGTATTCGTTATGGCAGCACTAGCACACTCTAACAGATTTGGGTACTTAGAGTGGGATGTTGCTGCAAAAAATGCCTAAGAAGTGTGAAAGCAACTTAGGAATTGCGTAATAGGTAGAGACTTAGAAGAATGTTGAGGTGCGTGCTAGTATTATGATGTGAAGGGAAATTTTATGAGGACTCAGACAGAAATGAGGAATGTGTTGTAAACTGGAGGAAAGGAGATCTTTGTTAAAAAGTGGCAAAGAACTTTACTGAACTGTGTCCTAGTGATTTGTGGAAGGTACAACTTACAAACAGGGAAACTGAATATTTAGCTGAAAGGCTTTCTAGGAAAAGTGTTGACGGAGTGGCTTGGTTCCTCCTGACTGCTTATAGTAAAATGTGAACGAGGAGAGATGAATTGAAGAAGAAAGTGTTGAGCAAGAAGGAACCAGAACCTGAAGATTCTGAAAATTCTCAGCCTGTTTATATTGTAAAAACTAAGAAAGCTTACTCTGAAGAGAACATAAAGAATGTGGCTGGACTGTCACTTGATAAAGAGATTATAGGCTTATATAAGCAGAAACAGGGCCATTTTGAACTGAAGGAGGCAGAGATGGAAAAAAATGAAAAAAGGCTATTGGACTTCTCAGATTTGACATGATAGGATGTCATGACTATTTGGCTGCAAACATGTGTTATTCTTCAAGAAGGGGGAAAAATGACCCTGAAGTCACTCATCAGAGACACATCTTGGTTTCAACAGGACAAAAGCTTTGGGTGTGGGGTTGCCCTGTATGGCCATGGACCCGGGGCTGCCCCGAGCTCTGTGGGCAGGACCACCTGTCAGAGCCATGGAGGTTGGGCCTCCGTCTGCAGCTCTGGGGGTGAGACGGCTGCTCCAGGGAGCCTGGACAGCAGAGGATCAAACTGAAGATTATTCTCAAGCCTTAAACTGTAACAGAATTTGTCTTATTTGGTTTTGGATTTGGTTAGGACCCATCATCTCTTTCTTCCTTCTGATTTCTCCATTTTAGAATAAGAATGTCTATCCTGTGCATGCCTCACCGTTATATTTTCAAAGACATAACTTGTCAGGTTTCACAGGTTTGTAGCTGGAGAGGAATTTTGCATCCGGGTACCTCAAGCCTCACCCATACCTGACTTAAATGATCTTTAGATGAACCATAAGAAATTCAGTCTCAACAGGAATGACTCAACAATTTTTCCAAGTAAAAATTACCCTTCATATTTAACCTATATGACTAGGGATATTTAATATTTTTCCTGCAGATACTAACTTACCTCTTTTTACATATAGACACACACACAAACACATCACACATGCACATACGTAAAAAAATCTTCCTATAAAAATGATAACATCAATAATGTCCATCCTTTGCAGGAGGACATGAGTACTGTGCTGTTTATTTCGGCATCTTTCAGAGTTGTTCTATTAAAGTATACAAAAAAAAATGTTCATCCACATAATTAGGCTTGTATAAATTATGGCACATTCCCATCATGAAATTTTACATAGCCAAGAAAAAAAGAATATATTATAATTTAATTAGAGAACAAGAAGTAATTTTCATGATTTATATTGAGGGAATAAAAACAAGGTGTAGTGGCCGGGCGCGGTGGCTCACGCCTGTAATCCTAGCACTCTGGGAGGCCAAGGTGGGAGGATTGCTTGAGCTCAGGAGTTCGAGACTGGTGTGACCAAGAGAAAAACTAGCCAGGCATTGTGGCACACACCTCTAGTTCCACCTACTTGGGAGGCTGAGGAAGGAGGGTCACTTGAGCCCAGGAGTTTGAGGTTGCTATGAGCTAGGCTGAGACCATGGCACTCTGGCAACAGAGCAAGACTCTGTAAAAAAAAAAAAAAAAAAAAAGGGTGAAAAAAAAATACATACTATGTTTTCATTTATAAACAATGACCAGGCAAGCTGTTCTTCTTCAGCTTGAAGAAGAACATGGAATATTGCATAATAGGTTGCCCCTGATAGTTACCAGGTAGAACAGGGATAAAACTAAAGAAAAACTAGCAAATAAGAAGAAACAAAGGAAAAATACATTAAAAAAGAAGATGATTCAAGAGACTTATAAAGCAAAGCAAAGTCTGGGAGAAAATATTTGCAAATGAACATATCTGATAAATGACTATCATCCAAAATATACAAAGAAGTCTTAAAACTCAGCAAAAAGAAAATGAACAACTTAAGTAAAAAATAGACAAAAGGCCTGAACAGACACCTCACCAAAGAAGATATATTGATGGCAAATAAGCATATGAAAGACAGTCAATGAGCATATGAAAAGACAGTCAATGTCAAATATGCTATGGACTGGATTGTGTCACCCCAAAATTCATATGTTGAAACACTAACTCCCAGTATGACTGTATTTGAAGATAGAGTCTTTAGGACTAGTGCCTTTAAGGAGATAATGACAGTTAAACAAGGTCATAAGGGTGAGACCCTAATCTAATAAAACTGTTGTCCTTAGAAGAGTAAGAAACACCAGAGATTGTTCCCTGTGTGCACAGAGGAAAGGCCATGTGAGGACACAGCAAGAAGGCAGCTGTCTGCAAACCAGGAAACCAGGAAAAAAGTCCTTACCAGAAACCAATTCTGCTAGCACCTTGATCTTGGACTTCTAGCCTTTAAACTGAAAGAAAATGAATGTCCGTTGTTTAAGCCACCAGTCTGTGGCATCATGTTATGGCAACCCCAGCAGACTAATACAATACATCATCAGGTAATTGCAAATTAAGACAATAAGATAACACTACACAACTATTAGAATGGCCAACATCCCAAACACTGACAACACCAAATGCTGGTGAGGATGTGAAACAGTAGAAACTCTCATTCATTGCTAGTGGGAATGCAAATGGTACAGTCACTTCGAAAGGCAGTTTGGCAATTTCTGTTCCAAACTAAACATGTTAACATACAATCCGGCAATGGTATTCCTTGGTATTTACCCAAATGAGTTAAAAACTATGTCTATACAAAAACCTGCATACAATGTTTATAGCAGCTTTATCCATAATTCCCCAAATTTGGAAGCAACCAATATGTCCTTCAGTAAGTGAATGGATAAATAAACTGTAGTACATCCAAGACAATGGAATATTGTTCTCTGCTAAAAAGAAATGAGTTATCAAACGACGAAAAGACATAATGGAAACTTAATTGCATATTATTAAGTGAAGAAAATGGCTACATATTGTAAGATTCCAACTGTATGACATTATAGAAAAAGCAAAACTATGGACACAGTGAAAAGATCGATGGATTCCAGAGGTTGGGAGTAGGCAAGGTTGAATAGGTGGACCACACAGGACATTTAGGGCAGTGAAACCATTCTATATGATATGACAATGTGGATACATGGTCATTATATATTTGTCAAAACTCATAGAATGTACAATACCAAGAGTAAACCCTAATGTAAACTATGGACTTGGGGTGACAAAGGTGTGTCAGTGTAGGTTTAGCAATTATAATAAATGTGTCACTCTGGTGTGGGATGTTGATACTGGAAGAGGGTGTGCATGCTCAAGGATAGGGTACATGGGCACTTTGCACTTTCTGCTTAATTTTGCTATGAACCTAAAACTGCTCTAAAAAATAAAATGTATTTAAAAAAGAATATTTTCACATTTAGGTATTTATGTTAAAGAAAAAAAGATAACCTTTAGTGTACAGAAGTTGCTTTTCCTACAATGGCTCTGTTTCTTAAAAATTATTTTTTGTGATAACTAGTAAGAATTTTACTTGTGCCTTAATATATTTTTATATTTTCTTCTCTCTCTCTCTCTTTTTCATCCCCCTTCTGTAAACTGTATATACTCTCTTTTTTTCTATATATGTGTATATATATATTTTTTCTTACAAAATTTTCAATTGTTTAATTTTCTAACACTGTAAATTAAATAAAAATATAGTTGGCCTATTATTCCAATCAGTGCATTTATAATATAACAAAATTTCAATGAAAGGTATGATGATTAAAAACAGATATTTTGAGTAAAAATAATAAACTGAATATATATACAATCACTTTTCCATTTTTCCAAGCATTATCAGCATCTTACAATAAACCTACACTATTGTTTATTATTTTTATTTAAATAACAAATTAATAGTGAGATACTTTCAGTGTATTTTTGGTGTAAGTATTTTGTGAAAAATAATCTATTCACTCACATAATTGTATAGTTTTTTTTTTAAGCCTAAAGATTGCAAGTAATTGACAGAATAGTTTTCCTCCTCAGAATGCCCTTTACTTAGATTTAGTTTTAATAATTTGATATAAAAGAAATGCAGCAGAGGGTAGTATAAAAGGAATATTACTTGCTTCTGACTGGACCTGATAGGGTGGTTAGAGCGTGATCTAAGAAGAGATCTGGGAATAGCAACAGGCTATCCAAGGAGACTGAGATTGGGGCCCAATCCCAGGCTCACTTAGGACTGGGAAAATGTCAAGATTGCTCGTTTGCTGTAACTGATGTTTCTTCAGCTTTTCCCATGCGTGTGTATACATTCTGGAAGAGGTGTATTAGTGATGACTTTTAAAAACCGATGCAGGCTCTGTATCTAGTGGGTTGAAACCAATAGGCCTTTGTGGATTCTGAAAATCCATTACAAACTGAGAAAAACCAAATAAAGGAGAGTGGGAGTGGAGTGGAGACGAAACATTCTATGGATGTTGGCACTTAGAAGGGAGAAGGCTGTGCTGCACAGACCAGGTGTGCCTTGTGCTCAAGATGGGCAAGTGAAGGATGGTACTCGAAATCAGGTGACAGGTATAGGGACCAAGACATTGTCAAGGAAAATGAAGGGGGAGACCCAGGTACGTAAGGGGTTGGATATTCCTATTGAAAACACAAGCCAAAGAAGGATTGCGTTCAGCAGCAAGCCTAAGCTAAAAGGAATAGTAAGAGTTTTTTGTTTGTTTGTTTGTTTGTTTTCTTCAGTGTTTCCTGTTCAGCCTCTTTCACATTTTTTATCTACTTTTTCTAGCTAGTCAGAGGATTTCTCTAGAATCCCAAATGACCGGAAGCTTCTGTTCTTCTAAGACTGCCCTAAACTCCCACACTGAATGGTATGTCAGGGACAAGAAAACATAAAACCTGATGCTGCCTGTGCTATTTGAGTTCTGATTTTTCTGGATTTAGGGTGATATCAAAATGTTACTGATGACAGTGATGGCTGTGATAAACAAGAAAATGCAAACAAGACACAATCTAAGTGTTGGAGGCTACTTGAATTTAACATTTTTGTGTAACTTCTCACTCTGTATATTTTATCCTGGGTGACAGGATTTTGCTGAATAAGGTTTAGGGAATGTGTTAGTTAAGTAATATGCTATGGGGATAAGCTCAGTTTCTGAAGAATTTCAATCAGCATGTGGCTTCTATTTCAGTTGGAATTTATTGCTTTAGCTTTTTACTCTAGAGCATCCTAAAAGGATCATGTGGTTTTTCATACAAAGAAGGGATCATATATACAACAATCCCAAAGTTATCAAGAATCTGTCAAAATTTAACTCATTTCAATTTAGCACAGATAAAATTATTTTGAGGCCAAAGCTATCTATTTTACGTCCTTTATCCACAATTTTAGGTCTCTCTTCTGGAGTTAGACAGAATAAATCCAAATGATACCATTTTGAATATTTTAAACTTTCTATCACACCTGCTATAAAATGTCCTAATCCCTAATCTAACTCTTTCATGCTCCTAATCTAACTCTTTCATGCACACACACAGACCCCTATGTGTGTATGTGTGTTCCTTTCCAAGTTAAGTATAGCAGGGTCTCCAAACTGTTCATTGTCTTGTTTGACTGCCTTTAAATATTCTCAAAGGTCTCAATGTGTCACTTTAAAATAAGTTACTGAGAATGGAACACAACATTATAGGGACACTTTTGACTTCTTTGAGCTTTCCATAGCCATGATATACTCTTCTCATATCAAGGTTATATGGTCAACTAACACTCTGCCTCTCTTCTCCATTCTTGCCTCTACATAAAAAAGTTTTCCCCAGCTGTACACAACATCTTTTTAGGGACTTGCCTGAACAACCTATTGCAAACATTACCTTCTTTCTCTTTAAGACATTCTTGATTCTTGTAGCCAGATATCTTGTGCCTCATTCTCCTTCTACAATAATATCATAAAAATAAACATATGAATATATTTTTTTCAGTTATAGTTTTTATTTTTTCTGCAAACTTCACTCTGTGTCTCTTTTCTGGTAGAACCAATTGCTTTGCTTAAAAAATAAACAAACAAACAGGCAAACCAAAAAACCCAAGAAGCTGACCTGTGTTCCTGGGATGTTTAAGTTTGAGTTTTATGTTCCCAAATTATGGCAGAGAGATCCTTTTGGTGATAACAGATTCCAAATAGCTAAGAATTTTCTCTTAAGTAAAATATTAATATTCCCCGTGCTGCACTGGCACATATGCTGCTGTGATATGCCTCCAGATAAAGGGCACAACATCACCTTGACTTAGTCTTGAAATAAATAAATAACAAAAGAATAATATAATAAATAATAAAAGAACAAAATTAATTCTGATCAAGTCTATAATCCCAAATAGCTATGTAAAGGTAATATAGGAAAAAGAAGAAACACTGTATTATTACCTCAAATTCAGATAGTGAAAAACCCTAATGGAAAAACAAATACTTTCCAAGACAAACAGATAGGGATAGGGCATTTATACACTAAAAGTGGAAATATATTTACTTCACTTATTTCACATTGGAAATTTGAACACTGGATATTTGATAATATTAAGAAATCCTTGTTTTTATTTGTGGTAATGGCATTGTGATTACATTTTTAAAAGAATTCTTATCTTTTGGAGAACATAATGAAATACCTCAGGTAGAAAGATATAATTTGTGGAATTGACCTCAAAATAATCCACGAAGGGAAAATAGTGTAGGTAGAGATGGAGCAAGATTAAAAGTGAATTGACAATTTTTAATGCTGATTGATAACTATATGGTGGTGCATTACATTATTCTGTGTACTTCTGTATATATATTGATGTTTCCTATGATAAAAGTTGCATTTGTGTAAAATGTTCTTAAAAGAATCTTTTTGATAAATGGCTGGTGTAAAAGCATACGTACACACATACAAATATACTCAAGAAATCACATAAGAAACTTATTTTTTGATTTAGGGCTCTGCAGGACTTAATTCCTACCTCTAAAGCATTCAGGCAATATTTAGAAAAAATAACTCTGAAATTAAAATGCAATACTAGAGTTCTGAAAAAAAAAATGCTGGAAAACATAAAATGTGAGTCATGTGGGGTCCCTGTTTCTGACAAAGTAATAATGTAATGAAGGAGGCAGATGAGCAAGTAATCACAAAATAATGGGATTAGTGTTCTAATACATGCAAATGAATTGTTTTAGAAACCAAAGGAAAATCATGACCTACTTTGCCCACTTGGATGGCGTATGAGATACTTGGAGGAAAAGATGAACCAAGAAGACAAAAAAGTGAGTTGACACTAGATTTTGATAAATTTTGAATAATGAGTCAAGAAATTTGAATTATTCAGGGAAGTCTGAGTTCTGTATTATAGCAAATTATCTTAAAGAATAATGATAAAAGTTAAAATATTCTGGTGATTTGGGGGGACATGAATAGGAAAGAGAAGGATTTGATGACAAGGGGCTTGGCTGGAAGGCTATTCCAAATACACATACATACACACACGTGTACACCCCCACACACATAACATGTATGTATTATTACTGAATCTTTTTATTTAGCCTTTGTATAATGCTTGACACAGTAACAGCTGAATAGGCATGTCTACCAGAAATTGTAAAGATAAGATAAATATTACCCTGTTGAAACTTTTCTGTGGAGTAACAAATTTGAAATTGAGAATTTCTCCTTGTGTGCTAACAGAATCATGCTACTGAGGTTTGACTAATATGTGTCTTGAGTACTTTCATAGCATGATAAAAATAAGTATATATAGAAATACTTTATATCTGTTATGAAATTGTACTCAATAATTTTGCCAAGCAAATGTTTTTATTCTATTTTAAAACTAATAACGAGTTCCATTTTTCTAAGAAAAATTCTCTTAAAGGAGAATTATTAGTAACCTGTGTTGGCTGATTACAAGATAAGTCCCAGCAGCAAAGATATTCCAAATTTCAGTGGTGATGCAAGATGAACGTTTATTTCTCTCGTAACAATTCAGTGGTAGGCAAGCATCCTGGGCTGATGAGAAGCTCTGCCATTCTTTTTACGTCGCAAATGTGGGGTCCAACACGGCTGCTTCAGTTCTGGTATCTCCACATTAAAGAAAAGAGGTGGGAAACATGGGGAGTGATGCTTGGTTGTTTCAAGCAACCAAGTGGTTGGAAGTGGTTAAACTCATGCTCTCCCTCTTTCTAAAATGTAAATAGTGCTTATCACACCCTAGATATTGTTTTAATCCTTTACAAGATTTTACAGAGGAGAACAGGAAACACAGCATGTGAGTGACCTTAACAAGTTGCCAAGAAAACCGGGAAATGCAGCCTTTAGTTTGGCGACTGTTGGCCCGTCTAAAACTCTTCCTGTGAAAGAAGGGAACAAATATTGAAGAATCACTAGTAGTCTGTCACATGAATTTAAAAAATTATGTATAAAAGAAAAAAGTGAATAGTGAGGTTGACGAAATGCTTTATTACAGTAATTAAAGAAAGAAAACAGAGCACCTGATATGTGTGGTAATGGTATGTACAAAATTTCTTCCTGCTCCATTCTAAATTTAATCCTGGAATGTTTCATTTCACAAATAGATTACTGTTTATCTGACCACAAAAATGGAAAAAAATAGATGGGGGCGGCAAGTGATTTTTTTTTTTCTGTAATGCTAATTTTTTTCCTTTCAGGGTAAAAGGAAAAATTCAAAATAATTTAATTCCATTTCCTTAAAAATATTCATGCATGTTCAATTTCTTTCTCAAAATATTTTGATAGGATCAAAATGTAACAAAGCACATATTTTTCTTATTTTAGAATTCAGTCAACTTCAGTGTCATGAGGTATTGTTTAAAAAAAAAAAATTGCTCAAATGTTGTTTCCAAATCTAAAAGTATTAATATAGAAGAAAAGTACTTTGGCTGAAATGAACATACATGTAGATAAACTTTAAAATGACAACAACAAAAAAATTATAAGGCTTGCCTATAGCATTCAGCCTAGGGACTAAACTGTAAAACTCATTTGATTGACTGTGCTTGTGGCTAGAAGCAGATAGACCAAGAGAAAAAAAAGAGAGCTATCAAGTTGCAAATAACTGCCAACTTTATGGCAATGTCTAGTGAGAGGTTCTTTCTTAATCACCACCTCCTGCCCTGACATCGGGTGTACAAATTACTCAAAATATTAAACTACTTCTGTCTTTCAGTTAAATAGATATGAAACACATAGAAATGGAAACAAAGACAGACTTTGAACTTTTGATACTTTATGTGAACCTTCATTTTAAATATACATTTCTCAGCTGTTAGTTCTCACTTCAGTTTCAGAACAATATTTTTGACCTAACCTCCCTACCAAATCCTGTTATATGAAGCAAGTAAGTGTATTCCCCCCTGGGAACCTTGAAAAATGACTTAATTTGACAAAGAAATAATCTCTCTCTCCTTTTTAAAATTTTTTTTTTTTGGACCATGGGCCAATGTCAAACTTGAAAAATGATACTCTACCCTTCCCAGAGCTAAATAATTGGAAAAGGTCTACTAAATAAACTACTTAGAGTCACTCTAAGATTCCTTTATGGTACTTTTGGCTGTCTAATTAGATAGGTACAGTAAATCCCACTGTACAGTAACAGCAGCTATAATAATACAAATGTCTATTTTTGGTCCAGAAGATTAAGAAAAAAATACAAGCCCTATATTGATGTTAATGCATCAAAAGTTGAATTTAGATGATTACATAAATCTCAAATCAGTCTGATATGTTCTGTCATGGAGTAAAATGCCAATTTTTAGCTATGATGTTTGCTTATAAAAGAATAACAGATATGTTTGGTGTCTAAATTATTCTTTCCTTTACTTTTGTCTGTTACCAATAATTTAATGATGGATGATTATATATTTTTAAATTAAAAATGGAAAGAATAAATAAAAAGCACTTCATTGTCCTTAGTCTACAAATTCAGAGGCCTTTAGAAATTTTTATGTTAATAATAACTACTCTGTGAATAAAACAAACCTATTTGTTTTAGTCAATCTTTATTCCTTTCAGATTTCTAGCCTAAATGTCCAGTTATGACAAATAAATCTTTGAAAAATAAATACTAGTAAAATTTCCAAGTATGTTGATTAAGACAGTTTTACCTTTCATATTTTACAATTTTATTTATTTCTCTTTGTAAAGAACATGACAAGCAATTGTTTTACTCTCAATTGACAATTTTTTTTTTCAGGAAGTTTATTTGGGCAAGGGGGATAATGGTAGAAGAAATGCATGCTTTGCAGTTGATCTATTTTCTGTTTGTTTATTATGACACCTGATGTAATCTCTTTTTATATTATTTATCTACATCTTACCTTTGATTGTTTCAATGGGGATTAAAAAATATCAATATCAGATGGGGGGGAGTCCTAAAACTAACTAGAGCTCTAATCTAATGTTTTTTTTTTTGTTTTGTTTTTTTTATGAGACTGAGGCACAATTGGTTTTTTTTTTAATTGAATGTTGCAAATCTTTAGAGGTAATAAACCCAGTTTGGTGGGTTGTGAATGGTATTTTTTTATGAACTAGAATTGCATGGTTTAAGAAAAACAAACAACAAAAAGTATACATCACATGTGGTAAAAATCTATAAATAGAGTTTTAGGAAATTTGTTTCACTTGTGTGTGTCTGTGTGTGTGTGAGAGAGAGTAGGTACTGAGAAAAATGTATTTCTTCCTTTAGGAAATGGCCAAACGTTTGATAAAATTAAATTATGTAAATTTCAGAGGCCTCTCAATGCACTGAAATTGCCCTCTTCTGTTCCTAGCTGGTCTCTTTCTAGCATGCCAAGGAGATTTGAAAGCCTCCTATGTAAAATCACTACTTCTGGTAACCTGGCAAAAATAAAGGCTACAGTTTCCTTCCAGAAGAATCACAGACCCAGCCTCTGAGCTGCTCAGGATAACTGTGTAAAATTCCATACCTGAATAAAGAAACCATTATAAATGAAGCAACAGTTTCTACCAACTTTCCCTTACAGTCAATACATATGTATAAAATGGAAAAGTAAAAAACATCAGCGTCAGAAATTGAGTCTGTTAAATAACGTACTTCCAGAATCTGGGAGAGTTCTCCATTTGCTATAAAGCAGGTGATGTTAGACTGAGAAAAGCTCGGCTTAGGTTTCAGTTCATGATAAAGAGACTGCCTAAAAGAAGGTAGAAATTCTCTTAGTAATTTCCCCCATTTTTAAAGGAGCTTAAAGCTTCATCAGAAAACTAGGCAGCCACTTTTAAGCTCTTTTGTATGAGTCTTGACTTTTTTAAAGATAGCCAGAGTAATTAACAATATTAATAGCTAAAATTTAATAATTTAACAAACAACAGCACATGTAATGACATGCACTTTATATGAATTAGTATTGTTTTGATTTTGTCAATGAGGAGACTGGGCATAAAGAATTAGAGTAACTTGGCCAAAATCACATTGCTATTAAGTGAGGGAAGCAAAATCTGACCCTAGCACTCAGCCCCGTAGTCTGCATGTCAAACAATGACATACACTGCTAGTGAATATTAGCCTGAACATGGTCAAGTACAGTACTCAAAGTAAATTTCAGGAAAAGATTTAATATTTTCAATGGACTTCTAGGACTCTGTGAAATATAATCCACTGACTATAATGTCTTTGGATCTTCTTAAGAACAGGGCTTTATATACAATATCTTTAATAACCTAACAACCCCAACAAGATCAAAAACACTGTAAGGTGAAAATGTCTGAGACAAAAAGCCAATAGAATGAGATAAAAAGGAAAATGAATCAGTAGAAGAGGTATTTAAGAAAATCTAAAGCAAAGGAAATAGAATTAAAATATATACTGGTGCCTATAAAAGTAAGACTTATTTAGAAACCTAAAATGCTAGACAAATGTCAAGTAGATTAAATAATAAAGTAAGATTTGGTATATTTGGAGGGTGAAAAAAGGAGATAGTTGATGTCCTTGAAGAACAGAAAATATTAAAGCAAGGAAGCTTGGAACAATAGAACAAAATCTTTACTCAGCTGATACAAAACGATGTATCAACATAAAAGATATTTCAGGGAAAACTAAGATGTGAAGACTGTTAACAAGATAAATGACAAAAAATTTTAATCACAAGGAATAAGAAATAAATTTTGTTTGGGCATATAAGCAGAAAAAAGAGTTCCACTGCCAAGGAACAAGGTTTTATTATATTTATCCTGTGTAACTTTAAATGACAGAGTGTAATATACTAGCATATAGACACGTTATAGAAAAAAATTTGTGAACTGAAAGTTTTATATCAAGGACTTAATTTATGTATGAATGCAAACACATATCCTTAGCTATCTAAAATTAATAAAAATGTTGCATATGTATCATTTTTGAATTATTTTCTTAAAAAAGTTTGCTATTTTTCAAGAAGAATTAGAAGTGCTGGGCCATTGAAGATGTCAGAATATCTCTTTAATCCCAAAATATAGATATATATATAATATATCTACAAAAGTGATAAATATAAAAATATTGGAAATGTAATTATTTTGAAAATCTGCACTTAATATGTATATTTTAAGTCAGTATGCAGTTTTAAACCGGTGTGTAATTTTAATAATATAAACACAACTACCTTTTAAAAGAATGAGGGAAGAAATGCCCCAAAATATCAAGAATATTTATCTGTACAGTAATGCTATGGATATTTTTTTCCTCTTGTATGGCTATTATAAATATTTTGTTGGGAATTATTTATTATTCCATATAAGGGGGAATGAAGGTATATTAATAAATAAGGAGAAAGCAAGCCCTCCTTGTCCTACCCTTCTCCCCACAGCAGGAATCTAAGAGGACTGACCAGTAGTCCAGGCAAATACTAACATAATCCAAGGAGGTGAAAGATGGGATGGCTCACTCCCTGATTTTTAATATCAGTTAATAATTAGTACTGGATTAGTCCTAACTTTCCCTGCCATACTCCTTGGAAGAAAAGACAGAGAAGATGTATGTGTGTGTGTGTGTGTCTGTGTGTGTATTTGTCTCACCCTTTAGCATTAAAATATTTTTAGAATATAAACTCAAAAAAGGCAAGGATTTTTGTCCTCTGATGTATGTCATGCACCTAGACATCTGTATTTTGTTCATTGATGTCCAAACATTTAGAACAATGCCTGACGTATATTAGATGTTGAATATATACTTTTTGGATAAATAAAAATAATAAAGGGAAAATACCTCAAGAGCAGTGGTATTCAATTTTTTAAGTAGAATGCTTTTGAAAATGAAATGTCACATGAAAAAAAATTTATATTCTAATATATTAAAATCATTTTGTAAGTTATAATATATAGCATTTACTTATAATGAAAGTAATCAACATGAGTACAAATTAATATATTTATGGATACTATCTGTGATCAAATGGAATTTTTTGAGAGGATCCACCATGTAAAGAAGATTTTAACTAAAACAAAAATATAACCCAGTTGCTCTGATTTAAGTAGATTTGGAGAGCCAGACACCTACCTGTCATGTGCCTTTCTTCCCAACGTGACCCTGCGGGGACACCTACAATGCCTGGAGACAAAGGTTGAAAGTCACTAACACAGCTAAGAATAGAAAATAATTTTTACTTAATTGATAGCAACAATTAACGGGGTACAGTGGTGCTTGAATTGTATGGAGAAGTGAGAAGCTTCCCCAGGCTCAGGAGAGAAAGCGTAGTGATTGAGTAAAGTCTGTCACCAGCGCAGTAGTTGGGAGGGGTGTAACTTTAAAATGAAAAAGCAGATTTTTAATTTTTAATTTTTAATTTTGGTATGCAACATGTCTGAGTTTTTATGTTTTTAAAAAAAGATAAAGTTTTTATAAAGTGAAATATATCTCACAAATGTTATGCAGCTCAGTTGAATATTAATGTTTCAAAAAATAGGGTTTGAAAACTACAGATTGAGAGTAAATCTGATCAAAATGATTCACTCTTTTGTAGAGGTAGGATTCAATCCTTTCCCTTAATGTTCAATTATTTTCAATTTCCTGCTCTTAAAGAAGTCCCAAAGTTGTCAGTGATTGGTGTTATGCTTAACAGTATTACCACCATAGGGATAGAGGTAGCTAACAACAAGAACAAGCATATTATTCCAGGTTCCCCAAAACATAAGTGCTGTAAACTATCATTAAAGTAGCTGCTGCTCTTTAATTAAGAAGGAATAAAATGTCTTCATTTATTGTTAAGAAGGAATAAAGTGTCTTCAAGAAGATTAGAATTTCTGCACAAGAAACTGATCAGACTAAACAGGTTCTAAACAGAATATACTAATATTAATACCTATTTCATTAGAGTCAATTCTTATATAATTTCTTATTCTCAGTAATTGTCATTTGAGTACCTTGCCCCATCAGGAGAACTTAAATGTTTGCTACTGCCCTGCCAGACACAGTTGTCCTCTTTACCCTCCATTCATTTTCAGCAGCATTAGCCAGACCTTCATGCTTTTGCCTATTTGTTTATGTTCTGCTTTGTGTTCACTTTGCCTAGATTTATGTTGCTTAACCTGCCCCGTCCAAAAACCCTCCTACAACTAGAAACTTTTAAACCAAATTGTTCCTCAACCCAGGTGAATAATCCAGTTCTAATGGTATTAGAATTTCTAATTAATGTAGGCAACAATGAAATCATATAACTGCAGCTTCCAAAAGTCCTGTGATTGCACTTTCTTTGACCCATAAGTAAATTGTAAAACCTACTCATGGTGCCTAAAAAATCCTTCCCTGGCATATGGCAGGAAGAGATTTAAAATGCTTTTAGTAGTTAACCTTTCTCTTGGGTTTTGTTTACAAGAATCCTAGTTAATAGAAAGCAAATTATCTCATGTCCAAGGCTCTGGGCCCATTTTTTTTTTATATCCAGCCACAAGGCATATAACTTAAGTAGAAATAAAGGATGTGCAAACCACAAGTGATTAAAAAAAAAAGAGAGAGAGAAAATATCTGAGATACCAAATGTATATATTATGTGTGAATATGCCAAAATTAGGTCTGAATAAGATGTAATTCCTAATAAGGCAATCATTATTTTAAAAGGCATTTAGTACCTCATGTTGGAAGAACTACCTTGATAGCCTTTTAAATGTTATATAATCCCTCATTAGCAAATAATAATTTATAGAAGCTTGAATAATTGAATAGTTTTATCGGCAAAGGATATATAAATAAAAGAAGAAATACTTGGCTACACCAATTTATATTCTAAACTTTATATTGTAAATTTAATTTTCAGGAAAAATGTAGATGCAGTTATAATCATTAACCATTTTAAGGAGTAAGCACTATGAAATATTTAATAAAAAGTTATAACTTTCTTGTTTCGATTTTAAGGTATGATTCTTAAACTTCATTAAAAATAGTTAGCTTCCCCTTCCACTTATCTTGCCCCGCCAATACATCTATCCTTGAGTCTTGCAATAAAAATATAATAAGCCATGAAAAGATACTGAAATTCTCTGTGCTAAGAGTAGTACTGGTGGGGGTGAGGGTGAGGATAGTAGATGTGTAACTTCAAGAGGATTTGCCTTTGAAATTGTTTCTGTGTTTGCTTGAAGGTTTACTTTGGTTCAGTGGGAAAACTGGAAACAGTGTGAGAATATCCGGCCATGTAGCTTCTGCTATTTCTTTGGGTCACTCACATTAGAAAACTTCAGTTACCATGAAAGAAAATAGACTAACCTGAGACCACCAAGTGGGGAGACCACGTGTGTGTGTGCGTGTGTGTGTGAGAGAGAGAGAGAGAGATGCCCAAAGAACATCAGCTTTTCTTTGTTTTGTGACACTTTCATTGAGATATAATTTACATACCATGCAGTTTACCCATTTAAAATGCACAATTTCTCTGGCTTTAGTATATTCATATATTTGTGCAACCTGCTCCGCAATCTATTTTAGAAAATTTTTATTTCCCCAAGAAAAAACCCCTCACCCCTTAGCCATTACTCCCCAAGCCCCTATCTGCAGCACCCATGCCCTGCCTCTGCCCCTCCCTAGGCAAACTGCCTGCTTTCTGTCTCTGTATCTATCTACATCTACTTTTTGTCTCTACGGATTTGCCTATTCTGGACATTTAACACAAATGGAATCACATAATACACACGGCCTTTTGTGACTGGCTTCTTTCACTTGTGTTTTCACGGTTCACTTACTTGTGTCACGTAAGAGCACTCCATTCCTTTTTATTTCTGAGTAATATTCTATTGTGTGATTATACCATAGTTTACATTATCTATTCATCATTTAGTGGACACTTAGATTATTTTTACTTTTTGGCTATTATGAAAATGATCTATGAACATTCTTGTATAAGTGTTTATGTGAATGTGTTTCTATTTCTCTTGGGTATATATCTAGTCTTCCACTCCCAAGCCCTGGGATGTGAATGAAGAAGGTTTTGGATGCTCCTCTGGTTGTAACTTTGTGGAAACCTAAGTGAAAACTGTTAGGTGAGTCTAAATCCAGATTCATGAGTAAAATAATGGATTGTTATTGTTTTAAGCCACTGTTTTGTGATGGATTGTTACACAATAATAGAACAACCACCAACTGCATTATTGTCCTCTGGACCACTAGACATATGTACCTATTCTGACACCTCACCTTTGATGTAGATGTCACAAACTGTGTTTTTCACAAACCCCCGAAGTGAGCCTCTCAAATGAAAGTTATACACAAAATCCAAGTAGAAACTTCAGGCATTAAAAAAAGTCCAAAGTGGATAAGACTTCTGTCTTATCTCATAGGTAATTCTGAATTCTAAATAATGTTAACAGTTTAATGACAACTTTGCAAAATTACCCTAAAGATGAATAGTGCCCCATTCAAAAAAAAAAAAAGAAAGAAAACTTAGGATGCATTGATCATGTAAGATGTAAGTGCTTTTCCTGCCTTATCTCATTTAGGCCACAAACCATCGTTCACAGTATGTAGACACATCAGTGTTCCAATTTTTATATGAGATAATCAACTGACATATTAATAACTTGCCCAAGGTTGTGCAGCTTTCAAGTTGCTGAACTCTCTGATCAGACCTGGGCCTGACTAATTCCAGAGTGCCTTCTATATTTTTCTTTTATATGAGGTAAAATAAAATATAAAAAAAATTAATTTTTAATATGATTTTGCTCATGATATTCTTGATAATAAACAGAACTAACTACAGTGCTACAAGGGGCTTTGGGTGAGAAAATCCATCTTTGTATCCCTGCTGTCATTCTAGCTGTGTGCTCATTCATTTATTCCACAGATATTTATGTAGCATCTACTGTGTGCCTGCCGTTTTTCCAAATGCTAGAGAAATATCTGTGAACAAAACAGAAAATTTCAGTTGGGTTGCATTTCAGGAAAATCATGGCAGAAGGTGGCAGGGAAAGTTTCCCAGGCCAAGTAAGAGCAAATGCAGAGAGCCAGGGGTTGGATGGACCCTGTTATGTTTCAGGACCTGGCAATAGAGTATGTTGGCTGGCAAAGAGTATACTAGGCTGTGGTGGCCGCTGGTGGGAAATGAGGATAGAGAGACATACAAGAGGAAGGCTCTGTTTGGCTTTTTCTTTCACATCAATAGATGGTCAATGGAAAGTCAGAGCAACATAATGATTAGCAGTTTGGCTTCTAGCATTCTATGGCTAGGTTTGATTTTCATCGACTCATTTGCTAAATCTGTGTTATTGATCAAGTTATTGAACTTTTTCTTAAGTCTCAGATAACGTGTGTAAAATAAGGAAAATAGCATTAACTGCCTCATAGAGGTGACATGAGTATAAAAGGAGATGAGCTGGATAAAAGCTTTATTTTTACCACATGTTCTGACATATGGTGAATGTTCATTGAATAATAAATTTAATAAAATATGTGCATACAACAAAAATTGTGAAACATTTCTGAAAGAAATTAAAGAAGACCCAAGTAAATGAGAAAGATATATGTCTATGAATTGGAAGATTCAATATTGCTAAGATGTCAGTTTTCTAAAACTTGATCTAAAGATTTAAGGCAGTCCCAACCCAAATCTCACCAAGATTTTTTTTCAATAGAAATCAACAAACTGATTTTAATAGTCATATGAAAAATGCAAAAGACTAAGAATTGCCACAACTGCTTTAAAAAGGTTAAAGTTGGAGGATAAACAACATTACCTGATTATAAGACTTAGTATGAAGCTATAGAATAATTGATCCTGTGTGGTATTCAGTTAAAATTAAACTAGAGATTAAAGGAAAAGTATAAAGCATTTAGAATTTAGACCCACAAATATATGATAAATTAATTTTCCACAAAAAGTGCTAAGGTATTTCATCTGGGAAAGGATTCTTTTCAACAAATGATGCTGGGACAATTAAATATCTTCATGTAAAATTAAATTTGAACATTTCTTCATATCTTATGCAAAAATTAACTCAAAATTGATAATAGACCCAAAGGAATTAAGAAACTTCCAGAAGAAAAAGTTTTGTGACCTTGGGTTCTGGATGGGACCCAAAAGTATAAATCCTAGAATAAATTGGTAAATTGAGCTTTATAAATATTAAACCCTTTTGATCTTCCACAGGCCCTATTAAGAAAATGAAAAGGCAGGCCACGGAGTAGGGAAAAAATCTGCAAAATATTTCTGACTAAAAAGTTATATCCAGAATATATAAAGGATTTTTACAACTTAAGACATGAAACAACTTGATAGAAAGATGGCATAAGGTTGATGTCAAGGGGGCAACAGGGACATTTTAGGGTGATTGAAATGTTCTATATCATGATTGTGATGATGGTTTAACCACAACTGTATCAATCAGATAAAATTAACCAAATTTTAAATTTAAATTGTTAGATACTATTATATGTATATTTTAACTAATTAAACTGCTAAGAAACAACAACATGGGCCATGGGTTGTTACTGTTGACACTGAGTGGTGGTGGGTGCAAGGGAATTCATCGTATTATTTTCTCCATAAGTTTCTGTATTAAAAAGTTAAAAATTGTGTGTTGTTAAATGCTATCTAGGAAAGTTCCATGGTTCTTTAAGAATGCATAACAGAATGAATCAAATCTACACTGACGGGGTGGTGATGCTTAAGGAAAGCTTGATGTGAAGGATGAATTGGAGTTAACTAAGTGAAAAAGTATGCTGGTTTTAGGAGGAGAAATGATCTTTGCACAAGGAATAGACTTGCAGCAGGATTGAGATCAGTGTAACTGAGGGAGACTAATAAGACCAGAATGGCTAAAGCTCCAAAAGCAGATTTTACTATGAAGTCCCAAATGCAGATTTTATCATTGAAAGAGTCAAGGCATAAATTTCAGTTGACATTTCATGATGTCAAGAGTTGGAGATGAAACCGGTCTCGTCTCCCCAGTCTGAAGAAGACATAAAATTTATGTCTTCAAGTCTTTTCAACTTTGAATAGAATAAAAATTTTTTAAACTTTGAAATAAAATAATAGATAAAATCTAAGGGAATCAAAGGATAATTCAATAGCTGATGAAGTTCCAGTTCTAAATTACAAATGGTTGAAGACTGTGAAGATTGATGCATTTATCTTGCACCTCAGCAACGTATGAAGTTGAAGCTAATTTTCAAGGGAGATGATAGAAGAAGAATTCTTCAAAGGATCCTTTATTAAAGAGAGTGGAAACAACTTCCCAACTTCCTCATCTCAGAGGTTTGAAGAAGTTTCTTTTTAAGCAACTATCAAGCTACTGGCTAATCTCATAGGAAAGGAAGAAAGACATCTACCCTCACTCCACACTTAAGGCTTTGGAAAGGTTCTGCTCTGTACAGTGAGAGAGAAAATTGAGACAGATCCTTATTAACTTGTTAGAGCCATATTCCCCACCTGGAAACTAGCGAGAGCAGAGAAGAGGGTGACGCCAGTTTTTTCTCTTTCCCAGCATGTTCATGTACCACCCCGCCAAATGCAATGAGGAACCTTTATTTTCTCATAGGCCTTAGCCTCTATCCTCTGGTTGGTCAGACACTGACGGAAATGATCCAATATTATGCATTTTCTTTGTTTTTCCCTCTTGCATCCCTACTGCCTAGATGAGTACCTGGCATTATCAGGCACCAATGAATATTTGTTAAATAAATGAATAAAATCCTTAACTTGAAATAATTATTGCGTTTAACCAGTGTAAGGAAGACAATTGTCCACTGGGGATTTTTTTCCCTCCTCATTGTGTTGTTGCCCTAAGCTCTCTTATCTTCTCAGCAGCATTGATTCTAAATCTAAATCACTATTAATATGAATCTATCAATACTTAATAAAGTTCCATTTGAATTATTTTATACACTTTTGAAGGAAAGTGGTTCAAATCCCAACTTCCCATGCATGGCTACAGTTTATTCATGTATTGTTTCCACAACAGTATTGCATTCTGGGATTTTCTTTTTTTTTTTTTTTACACCTTACTATGCAGAGAAATCATTCTGGGATTTTCTTAAAAAAAAGTTACTGTATTTTTAACGAAAATATTTCCAGCCAATACATAACGGTTAATATAGATTAGTTTCAGTATACCCAAGGCAGTTTCTAGAATCATTTATATTATCTAGTGAATAAGTTATAAAATACATAAAAATGGTAAAGTTTTACTTTATTTTGAACATTCCCATGTGTTTTAGTATAGTTTTGTATGATTGGACTGGCAAAAAATTGTTGGAGGATAGAATAGCTTTGTGCACTGTATAAAAATATCAATCTGTGAGGAAAACATTATAAGATAGGCTTTCCAAACTAAAATGGGTTGTGATTTAAGGAAATATCCACTTTTTATTAGTTTTTGGCATCAGAGGTTAATGTAATAAGTGTTATAAATGGTGGAGAGTCCAGACAACTGGCTTGGCGTCTGAGCCAGCAGTCATCATTCTGTATCATGTCGTCTAAATCTTTGGGACTATGAAATCCTGAGGCTTTTTCCCTATTGTTGAAGGAAGTCTGTGTGGGGTCTGGAAACTGCCCACTTTTCTGTAAGCCTTACCCCCTCCTCCCTTTTTTCCCTTCCAGGCAACCCTCATGCTGTTTTTTTTTTTTTTTTAACTTTATGTTTTCCTGTCTTTAGCCTCACTCCCCACCCACCTCCTATTCTCTTGTCACATAGGGCATTACACAGAGCATTCACAAACTGTTATTTTCTGTAAAAGATAAAACACAGGAGATCTGGATAATAAACACAGTCATTTTTGACTGGTCTTTTAATTCACTTATACTCATTTCACTTGATAAAAGGAACTCCCACCCTTTGCTTCTGGAACAAGTCTTTCATCCTTTATCTCTGAATTCTCTAAGGCTAGTTAAACTATACATACCGTTGCAGTACATTTCATTTCCTTCCTTTAATTTCCTCAGCACTAATTTATTTTCAAAGTTTGACATTGGTCAGTACTCTAAAAAGAACAAAAACAACATTCTAATTGTATATCTACCCACAGAATGTCAGACATGGTGTGATTTCTTGCTACTCTATTTTCCATGAAAGGGCTAATAGGAAATGTGCCCTGTGCATCTCTAGGCTGCTGCTGGAAGAGGGTGGCTGGTGCTTCTTGGCTGCTGCTGTTTTTCCAGCAATCAGCATCCACGTCCAACGTATGCAGGATTCTCGGTTGGCATTATCGGGTAGGGAAACAGAGCAACTGGATCCTAGCCTTACAGAAGATGTTTCATAAATCCAGTAATTCAAGTTTTTAAAACATAAAACACAACTTTTACTTAGTTGGAAACCTCTAAGTCCTAGGATTCCTAAAGAATGTCGTATGTGACTCCAGGGCTAAAAATATAGTGTCAGTGCTGTGTGTGTGACTATTTCACAACTGGCTCTCAGAGGAAGGGGAAGTCCCGACATATGTTATTTGCTGATTTCTGTGGTGTAAATACTCCCATTGTGGACCATTTCAAGCTACCTGGCAGACATCAGTAAATGTGGAGTTGGGAATTAACGTGTGCAATTTGTTCTTGGGAGTTGGGCTGAGTAGTCTTCAGCATCCCCTGTGAGACGAACCGAAGAATGGGTTTGAATCTGGCCTTAGATTTTATTGGAAATCAGTACTTTAGATAACACACATACAAAGTGTTACTTGTTTTTACTACTAAAAGAAAAAAACATTAAGCACATTGTAAGGTGAAATGCTTTAAACCAAATAAACAAACAACCTAGAAAGGGAAGTCTGGGTTGAGGAAAGTATCGTTTTTGGTGCAGGTTTAAACTCAGTTCACATAAACAATATAATTAATAACTTACTTGTGGTTTCTACAATTCAATTTGATTTTTTTCATCCTCCTTTCTTTTGTGGTACTGGAAACTAAGTTCAATCAATTTGGGATCAACTTTTCTCAAGTGGCATGTAATATTAGGAAGGTCTATGTCAGATATTAGTAGTGAGATATCACTGGCAGTACTATTCGTCTCCTTTGGCATCTGCTGAGATAGTTATAGAATATTCTGGATCTCCATCATTGATCCACACAGTAGAAATGTCCCCATTCCAAGCTATCTTGCTTCTCGGTCTGCCCAGTTTTACCCCCTCTTTGCTGGCCTTGTGGGAACATAGAAGTGGATCTATTTCTCCCACATCTTTCTGTTGTAAAGTCAACCAAGGCTGAATCCATCTATTAATAGATACATTTACACTCCTATTTGAGAAGGATTCAGTATCTCCCCCTACTCTCAGGACCCACAACCCTGTTTGTGTATGTCCCCCTTGCCCAGAGTCTTCATGGAAATACCCAAGAGCAAGGCCTCCCCTCTTGAGACCCACCTTTATGTACAAAATCAAAATTTCTCTTCTAACTCTTCCTCAACCTCTACCACTCCCATCTCGGGGCACCTGTCCACTGTTCTAGATCGATCAAGCGGTGGCACAAGGGAGCCTCAGTTTAATTCATGTCGCTTTCTTTCAAATCTTTCTCCAGGTCCTGAGCACTTTGTCTTCCCTTAAGGGCTTAACCTTCTGAAACTCTAGATTTGGGGAAAGAGTCCCTCTTTTTCTCCTTAATAGTATTGCCTTCCTCTTTAAGTAGAAGAGCACTAAATGATCTAGCATTCAAATTTGGAAAAGGGAGGAGCAGGGAAAGGAAATATCAGAGGGGAAAAAACCCTTTCATAATATAACAAAAATATCATACCATGCTGGATTTATTGGAGCAGTAATTTTGTATTATTTTTACTAAATGTTCCTGTTACAAGTATAGAAGAGCTAGTGGCCTACCCTCAAAGTTTTCTTCTTCAATATTAGATTCCGAGAAACAATGAAATTGTAAACAAAAACTAGAATTTGAAAGAACCCAAGGGAAGAAGATTTAAATTATGAGGAAATCCAGGGGAGTCGACATAGCGGCCAACAATGTAATGGATTGAACTAATATAAACTGTGGGACCCCAGGACAAACACCTAGAAAGATTGCGTTTTTAACAAACACAAAATCTCAGAGGTCCCCAGAAGCCAAAAGTAAAGAGGGAACTTAAAATTAAAACAATAAACTTGAAATAAGTTTGCAATATGCTCTTGAACTAGGCATTAGGCTGAACAGGCATTAGAGCAGAGACAGGTCCTAAGGGCTAGGGCCTGGGATGGTAATGCCCATCCTGAAACAGGAGGTGTGGTTTCCAGGCATGAAAGTGAGAAAGCCAGAACTGAGATCACTGCATAAAGTTGGAGACTGCCACATCCTAGGAGAATTAAATATATATGTATATATATGTGTGCCTTGTCTACCTATCTATGAATTATCTCTATATACATTATCTCTATCATTCTATCTCTCTATCTACATATAATCTATCTCTTTCATAAAAATTCTGAAGCCCCAGCGCTCCTATGCTACATGTAATATGAAGAATTCACATTATCTGTATGCGGGAGAAATTCTAAGCCAAGGAGTTAACATAAATTTGAGAATGGTTAGAAGACAACCTCATCTTCCTCTTAGGCAACACTTTTTCTCCCCCTTGTCCTGAACTATTTTTTTCTTCTGAACAGTTATTACCAATTGACACAGTGTTTGATTTTGTGTTTGTTTATACATTTTATGTCTCCTCCACCATAGTGTGATCTCCTGGAAGCCAGGAACTTGTTCCGTCCTCATCTCCTAGAGAAGAGGCCCTGGCACATGGTAAAATATGTTCATGAAGCTTTTGGCAGCGATGGTGTGGTAGCTGCTGTTGACACAACCCAACAGAAGGACAGTCAGCAAACTGCACAGGATTGTTATTCTGATAATTGCAGTGACAAAGAGATTTTAAATTTAATTTTTAAAAGAGTCTCTTTTAAAAGGATTAACAATTAATAAATAAAAGCAGATATGAAAAATAACATTTTAAAAGTTCTAAAATTACCCACACACATATTGTTTACATTAAAAGCACTATCCAACATGGCTGAAAGTAAAAAACAACTATCTTCTGTGTCTTTGAAGACATTCATGAAAACAAATGTAAGTCACAAGAAGCAGTTACACATTAGGGACTAAGAATGTGGGCTCTGGAATCACACGCCAGAGTTTCAATTGAAAATGTTCTTTAATACTTTCTAAACACACACACGGGTAGCAGGGAGGAGGGAGAGAGAGAGAGACAGAGAGAGACAGAGAGACAAAGAGGGATATAACACAGGGAGGGAGGGAGAGGGATGCAGGAGAGGGAGGGAGAGAAGGAAGGGAGGAAGACAATGATAGAGAAAACGAAGGGATGGGAGTCTCATCATCAAGCAGGCCAGCTGTTTTCAATGTTCTCTGCCAGTGGCCAATGCTTCCTAGTAGCAGAGAAGAGGATTCAACCACAATGCTTCTCTTCACCTTTTTTAAATGTCCCCACTCTTAACTTTTTGTCCTGTATTTTCCAGTGACTTCTGTCTTTCCTTTGCTCTTTCCATTTTCCAGTATCCAATATCCTTTAGGACAGTCTTATAACTTTTCAGTTATGGAGTTCCTGTTCAAATTCTCCATTATTTTAAAGGTGTTTGTGAGCATGTACATTTGTGACAGTCTACCTGGTTCCCAGAATACAAGGAAATGGAAGGAAATTGAATGATAGATCTCTCCTTCCTTTTCGTAACTTATTTTATGGTATGCATACTTTATTATAATCTCCTAGTTATTTACATTGGAAAGAGATAGGCCAAAAGTATTAAACATTTTCAGTGTGTATATGTTTCAAAATACCATTTAATAGATTACTGTCTGACTTACCTACCAAGGAGAGAGAGATTGCTTACACGATGTCAGTACAACTTTTATCAAAATGTGGGTGAAGAGTGTGGCTTGGGTCTGTAGCAGGAAACATGTTTATTACATTCATTTATCCAACCATTCTCTATACACTTAGTCTTAAGATAATTTATTTGATTAGTTATTTCGTCTCCATGAATTTGAACTTTTGAGAATGGAAAAGGTTTTGTGAGCTTTAACCCTGGCACAAAATGCAAGATATATGATATCTGCATAAAATTGTCAAATGTAATCCATCAACTAGAGCCCCTTATCAAGTAATAAAACATTATTTAAAGAAGCATTCAGAACATGGCAGAGATATGCAAATAAAAGAACAATTTTTGATATTATACAGAGTTTGAAATTGCTAATATGTATAGTATATGTGTGTATATATATTGATAGTATTATTTAAGCTTATATACATAATTTTAGATAAATATTTAAAAATCAGAAGAAACAAATGAGATATAAATTATGGATAAGAATAAAAATACTTCCACATTCTTCAAAATGCTAGTGTTTTTTTTTCTTTACAAAGCCATGAATAAGTTATTTGAAACAAAAATATTTAAAATATTAAATTTTAGGAGCTATCCTAAAATATAATTTCATACTAATTTGAAAAACTCTAATACCTCCCCAATGTGCAGTTTCCTCTAGCCTTTAGAAATATTTATACCACTGCAACTGAAACTTCAGTGACTTTTTTAGTATTACCAATGTGTTATGTTTTTTCACTTAAATATATGTCAGCTTATATGCAGTGCTAACTATTGACTAGGTAAATAGCTAAAGAAATAGTCAATGAATGTTTCTAGGCAATCTTTTAAAACAGAATAATTGCTTCTCAGCCTTTTGGCTAAGATTAACTGTAACATAGAGTAGTTACCATGTGTCAAAATGATTCATATATATTGAAGAGCTTTCCATAAACGACCCATGAACTTGTAATTAATATTTCATGAGCTGTAACCTATATAGATATAAGATGTAAAGTCTCTGGCTTAAGTATCTGTGAATTAGAAAGGGCTATGAATAGCACAATGTATTGAGGGCACCACTAGTTCACTTGGTATGTTTTTCAGAAGTTGGGTATTTTGACAGTTTTTGAACATGGAAGGATGTGGTCATTTCCTAGACATGGAGTTAAAAGGAAGAAAGCTTAAAACTGTTGTAAAGTAATTGTATTTTTAAAAGTAGCTTTCCCCCAATTTTTAGAAAGTCTATTTTCTTCTCCTTTTTGTTTTGCAAAATGTAATACCTTTGCTAATTAGTATGATTAGGCATGTTAAACTAGTTGTCTGACTTATTAAATTAGTTTCAACGAAGGCTAATGTGTTTGAGTGAATCTTAAATAACGGGTTTTTTAAATAAAAATTTGGAACTTGCCTCAGGGCAATCATTCATTCGTTTATAGCTCAATGAGTGCATGTTTATCACACACAATGTTATCTGATAAGCCAAGGGTTACTATTTAAAAATACAAAGATCTCCAGGAGAGGGTTCCTAACTTTAGAAAGGTCATAATCTAGGGATACACAAACATGTTATCAGCTAATTTTGTCCCTGTGTGTTTTAATGTGGATGGATTGGACACTTATTCAAATATGTAAGTTTAACTTTTCCTAACCACAAACCTTAAACAAGAATTACAATCAGTAATGTCAATATATTTTGGAAGAAATTTCACAAGAAAAAGTGGAATAAATTTAGAGGAACAAATTAGAGTATCACCCAAAATATACATGAAGAAAAAAGATAGCTTTGGAAATGTTTGAATAATGACAGCTATTTCTAAAACAAAACCCTGGTAACACAAGAAATTGGAGGCAGACCACAGAGGAATGAAGTAACCAAAAAAAGTCTTAATTTTTGTTGTAAATAAAACCTGAAGTTGTCCCTAGACCTCTTAGCTAGGGAAGAAAAGTTGGAGTATACACTAGGCTGAAATTTTTACTTTTCTTTTCAGATGGAAAGTGCAGATAAGAGACCTGAAAATTTCAGCAGCTCTTGAGAAATGGCAGGCCTGGCTAAAGAATAGTTTATGTAAGTGTCCTGAGTTTACTCCACTAGATTCAAATACTTTAATCAAAGTAAGTCTGACCTGCCAGGGTTGGTGAAAAAGTATTTCTTAGGCAAGTCTCCTGAGGTGGGTTCCTCCATTTCCTCAGCAGATAAGACTCCTGAGGGTTTTCATGGGAAAGCAGGGAAATTGGTCTTGGACTATGATGGTCTCATGGTTCTGCGGCTACACTTTCCTACTGACAAATGCTGGCCTTCCACAGTGCGTGGGGCACTGCTGCTGCCATCTTCTCAGCCGAAACCTTTGTTTCTCTCTCTAATGTGCCCACTGTCTATAGCTGTACTGTAACTACCCTCCCCATTCCTTCCCATCCAGGGCACTGCGTGTAGGAGGGGCCTCTTGCATGCAATACCCCACAGATACCTGTCTCCTTTCCAGCTCTAGAAGTTTCCTTCAGAAACAGGCCTAGCAGCTGCTTCTCATGAAGCTCTTGCACCCCTCCTCTAACCCAATTCTTTGTCAGGAGTCTCTGTCTTGGAAAACAGAAACTTCAACTCTTCTGCCACAGGAAGAATATCCTCAGGCCTCCTGGAGCTAAGCCCTGCTGGCCTTCTTTAAAGGACAAAGAGGAAAATGTATCTCATTCTTTCTTATTTGGAAAACACAATTAAATTATCCTCCCAGAGGGCTATGTAATGGACACACTCAGTTAACCTAATTGCTCCCTCTCAGGTAACAATTCTTTTTCTTTTCTTTTTTCTTTTTACAATAAAAGCTAAGAATAAATAGTAAATTCTCAATACTGGGAGGGAAGTTGAAAGTTGCATTATGATTGTGGATATAGCAGTTAAAACACCAAACAAAAGCAAAGAAATAGTAACAAAAGCAAGTAGCAAAAATGACTTTGAAATGTTTTCTTTAAGAAAAATATGATTATAGAATTTTGTTTTTCCAAGGACAGTTTCTTAGACAGAAGTTTTCCACAGATTATAACCCTTAAAGGCAATTTTTATTTGACATCAATAGATTTCAATATCAAATTGTTGTTCCTGTATCCCTCCAATGCCATGTGCTTGTACCAAGAAAAGAATTTAGTAAGTTACTAGATGAGTGACCAGTGGCCCATGTGTTGAACATTTCTCAATGGATTTAGGATTTTTACATTTAATTTAAAAAGGAAATCTATTGTAATCCAAAGAGGCCACTGTTGAAAGACCATATTATTCATTTGTACTCATTATTTTTGTTCCCTTAGGAAATTCTGAGAAATAATTATGCTAACCGTATTGTTTTGTTCAACTGAGGTGTTTTGTTTTTTTGAACAGAAAAGTGTCAAGTTGAAAATGTTCCTTTTCTTTTCCTTATCATCTTTAAAAAATCACTCAACCAAATCAAGTAATTGAAAAAATGGCACTCTTTATGTGAACCAAAACTTCTTCACATACCCAGAAACAAATGCTAAATTCCATTTTAATCAGGGCAGCTCAGTTTACATGGATGGATTACTATCAAAACGATCTCTGAGAGTACTAATAATTTGATTCTGTTATGAAATTTGTAGGGTTGTTCCCCTGTATTCTATTGCTAAATGTCACATATATTTGTGTTATGATCTTATAATTCACAGAACAATCACAGTTAAAAAGGGGAAACCAATTTAAAAAACCAAAAATACGTGCTACTTCATCTACATAACATTTTATTTTTTCTGTCTTTAAACCAAAAAAAGTCCAGGCAAGAATGACTCCCAAAGGATGCTGGTTAACCAATATGTTTTGAATTTTGAGGTGAAGATCTTGTCCAGATAAGTGTAGACTTGGCTTCACGGATATGGTATCCAGTTTTGTCTTTGCCTCTGCTGCTGTTCCCAACATTTCATCCACAGATGGATTACAATTAATGATTCCCATTTCTATGACTGAAATTCATGATTGAAAGTAAAGATAGAGAAGCTAAATATTTTCCTTATATGCATTTCATCTTCTCATATAAAAATTTATTTTCTAGCAATATGCTAAAGTATTGAGAAATATTTCAGTGAATAATTTCTACATATTTATACTAGAAGTTTAGACATGCTTTAAAATATAACTTTCCCTGTATAATCTACATCTATTTATAGTTCAGAATTTAATCACTCATTAATAACTGTAAAGAGTACTCATTATAAATAGGTGCCTTGTTATAGTCTGCAATTTTATGGATTGTGAAGGGAACATATTCTATGTGACTGCAGGGTTCAAGCTCCTAATTATGACATACATCCCACTGGACTCAGCCAGAGACGATGGCTAGTTAGAGAAGTTCTGGGGAATGTGTGGGGACTTTGTACACAAGAGTGCTACTTCATAGTCCAAGGACAGCTGTGGCATAAAATTACATAGAAGTTTAGCCCTTCCCCACCTCCATATGGAACTCACATCTTTTCTGGAATTTTGATGAATTGTCAAGAATACTTTAGGGCATCTGGAGACAATAATATGACATGGACGCTAATATTCTCTTAAGAGACACTGTTAATAATATCAATGTGGAAGTCTCTGTAGGTGTTTTGTGGGCAGTAGTTGTGAAATTGGAACACAAGGAGAAAAGCATGATGGATGTCTTATGGTGACTATAGCAAAGCTCCCCTTGGAGGACTCCCTGTTTAGAGATTCTTTATGTAGAGGTTTTGTAAATGATACATGGATATTCCATCGAAATCAAGTGGATTTAGTGATACAAACTGGTTAGCTATATTAATGTAAATTGTTTCCACATATGAAAAAGTTCCAGTGATAGACACATACATCCTACTTCTATGTGAAAATGAGATGATCTCCTATATATAACTTTAGTTTTTAAAATGAACTAACAATTTTTATCATTTTCGCCAACTGCATATCTACAATCTCTGTAATATGGATCTCTTTTCAATCACTTTATCTAAGACATGGCAAGACAGCTCAATATTGAATTGGCAGCATACTTGTTCCCAGCATAAACTTGACTGGCTCAATATTCAGAAACAGCTTAATTCAACCCCCTTCTAGATTGACTTCCACTAGAATATCATCCCCGTTAGAGCAGTACCTGGTTTGTATTATTAATCACTACCATATCCTTAGTATATAAAATAAAACTAGATAGTAAATATTCAGTAAATTTTTTTAAATAAATGGATGGATTTCTTTGACCCTATATAGTCCAAGCTTTATTTTGGTACAAAGATAAGTCTATGTATTTATTTATTAGTTAATAAAAGATAAGTCTTTTTTCTAGAACTGTCTGGCTTCATTTTTGGAAAAGAAGTGTGTATTTTTTGCACACCTACACAGACACACGCAAGGCAAAAGGTAATCAAAAAGGGGCATCAGATTCTGAAATCTAACCAATCTTTTCTAGAGAAATAGTCTGAGGGGAAAACAGAATCAAGGGCAATCTATTTAATTCAATTTGGCTTCAGTAAGCAAAAGAGAAAACACGTTACTCTCCAAGGAAAGAGGTGAAGCATTTGGTCTTGAAGAATCTTGGTGTAGTTTTCACCCGATTATTTTGATAGAAAACTGCTAAAGGGGCTTTTCTTCTTTTGTTTTTTTGTCTGTTAAGGGCAGCTCAACAGACATAATCGTGGATACATAATCACAACTCTAGAAACCTGTAAGTTAATCCTAAATGAAGTCTCTAATTTTATAGACAAGGAAAGTGTGGGTCACCAGAGGGGTAAGGATTTGCCCAAGATCGTGGGGAAGGGAGGAATGCCAGCCCTGGCTCTGCACTCATCAGGCCAGAGCTCTCTCCACCTCCACAGGCCTTCTGACACGGCTGCAGCAGCGCTGTTTCCCGAGGCTGGCAGGACACGCTGAGCCCGGAGGGGGCACTGTCTCAGCCCACGCCACTCTTCCCAGGCCCCTCTGCTGGCAGGTTGCTTTGCTGGTAGGAGAGGGGGTCATCACGGTGCAAGAAGCCAAGTCTGGCCCCTCTTCTGCATAAAAGGCCAAGAGGTCATCCGGGAATTCTTTCCTTTCAGGATCACCTTCCGGTTCACCTCGCTTGGCAAAATCTCGAGAGATCTCTCTCCCCGGCTTCCATCTGCATCGTCACTCCGGGCCAAACCACCCTAATGCTTGTGCTGCTCATCCAGATTCCAGCTCGGCTGCCCTGCTGTGGAGGTAGAAGGTGGGGCCGTGGCGGCGTCTTTGGTTTTGGGCTTTAGCTGGCTTGCCCGCGTGGTGAGAGCCCGGATGCTGGCGGTAGATTGGACATTGGTGCCACTAGGGGGTTTTGGCGAATTGCTTTCTGCACGTGAAAATATTCTGAAGCGGCCTGGGTTTCTTTCTCAATCACCCCTGCAACGTCGCGTCGTCATCCCCATCCTCATCTTCCAAACCTCCTACCTCTTCCTCGGGCTCAGAGTTCGCATTGTCCCGTTCAAAAACCGTGGGCCACTGCTTTGGCTGGTGGAACTCTGCCTAAGGGACCCCGCACAGGGTTGCTAGAAGGCCTCCCGGGTGCGGCAGAAAGGAGAGTGGGCTGCCTGACCAGCTTCTGGACATACAAGAATGGGGCCTCTCATTTGCAGGCCCTGCTTCTCTCTAGCATCTACCTGCAGAGGAGCCAGGTGCAGCTGCTTCTCTCCAGCATCTACCTGAAGAGCAGCCAGGTGCAGCTGTTTCTGTGGATGCTGCTGCAGTGCCTCCATTACTGCCTCAGGCTTCACCCATAGACGGACATGGCTCCAAACCTGGGCACAGCCCACTGGGCACGCCCGGTCTAAACCTGTGCAGGGCGGTGGAGGAGGAAGCTGCTCAACCCCAGGCGCTGCTGCTGCATCTAGGACCCCGGGTAAGTCTTGCCTCTAAATTTTATGTGCCCTCATTCACAAGATCTTCTCCTTCCTAATCCAGCCTAATCATCATACCCCTTAACTGCATCTTCTCCAAATCCTCAATTTCTAACATCTGCTCTCCTTATACTACACCTCTTAACCTTAAATAAATAAACATGAACAATAATTTAATACTTCTTAAAAAACAAAAGCAATCCAAGAATTCAAAATAAGAACATTAATCAATAACAACAAACAAACAAAAAGAGTAAGAGCACAACCACTAAATAGAATTCAATCCTGGTCCTTCAGGCAATTTTTTTTAAAGAACGCTATTGGCAAGCAGCTAGATATAACTCTACTAAAAAGTGGTGGTAGTGAAGGGAATGGGGTGAGGGAGGGGCAGAGACAAAGCACAACACAAAATTAGAAATAACAAGGGTAAAAAATCAAAATAGAGGGAATTTTTAAAAAATAATAGGATTTCATTGTACAGCTTGATGCAAATTAATTTGAAAACGTATGTAATTTTCTCTCTTGCCTCCCACCCCAAAAAAATCGGCCTACACAGATCAATTGATATTAAAGAAAGAAATACTTGAAAAGAGTAGGTATTTGTTTATTTTGGTTGTTGACTGAAGTGTTTTTCGTAGGTTAATGAGGTTAAATTGGTTTTGGTTAATAGTTGTTCAAATCTTCAACAAGTTATTAAAATCTTCAAAGTGATTCTGAGTTTCTCCTTTAATTCTACCATATTCACTATGCATATTTGGAAGCTCTATTATAGTATACAGACTGATCTTGAATTATTATATCTTCCCATAGAATTGACTTTTTTATTGTCCTGAAATGTCTCTTTTTTCTCTAGTAGTACCCTTTGTCTTAAGTTTTTTTTTCTGTTTTGTTTTGTTTTTGCTTAATATTTATACAAGAGCTATCTTTTGGTTTGTGCATGCGTGGTATAGACTTTTTTCATCCTTTTGATCCTCTCTATATCCCTGCAATCCAAATGTATCTCCTGCAAACAACATATAATTTGTATTTTATATTTTTATCCAGTTAGATAAGTTTTGTCTTTTAATTGAATTTTAGTTCATTTATATGTAATTCCTGATGTAGTTGTGTTTAATGACATATCTTGCTATTTGTTCTATGTGTTTTTCATTTCTTTATTTCTCCTTTCATGCATTTTTAGAATGACACATTTTAAAATTCCGTATCTTCTATACTAGATTTTTAGTTGCATATCTTCATACATTTTTCTTTTAGCACTTCTATAAAAATGGCAGTGCACACCCCTGACTTGTTTTTCCTTTACTCATTGTCAAAAGATGGCTAGTATAGCTCCTGGCATTCCAGCTGAATTTCAGACGAGGAGAAAAGGTCACGTCAGTCATTGGTCCTTTTTTTATCTTTGGGGGAGCTTTATAGGTATATTTGTCGTATAATACAGTAAACAATAACTAAATAGATGTGTACAATTTGATAAGTTTTTATTTATATACATACCTATGAAACCATTACCATATTTAAGATAATGAATAGGCGAAAACTTCTGTCATCCCTCTTGCCTCTTAGTAATCCTTTCTTCTTGCTCCTCTCTCCATTACTTGGACAATCATTGATCTTTCTGTCACTGTAGATGAATTTGCATTTCTAGAATTTTATATAAACAATAATATATACTATGTACTTTTTTCGGCCTGCATATTCATTTTCACTGTGCATATTTATTTTGAGATAAATCTGACTTGTTGTGAGCCAATAGCTTATTCCTCTTCGTTGCTGAATAGTATTTCATTGTATTACGTACCACAATTTGTTTATCCATCCATTTCTTAATAGTGAAGGAGCTCAGGAAATATCACCCCAAAATATGACTCATTGTTATAAACACTATTTTGAATTAAAGACCCTTAAAGATCAACAGACTTTGGAAAGGGCTTTTCCTCTATCTGCATAAACCAGACAGACCCATCAAAAAGAATAATTGATTTTCCTTCCTGTCCTGTTGTCTCAATATACTGCAGAAAAGAAGATCAAGAATGTTAAGCAGATCTGGCCAAAATAATTTTAAACGTAATGCTTGTCTCCCAGGTTAATTTACAAGTCAATCCATTTCCCTCCATCCATTCATTCTCCCTAGCAACCATTTATTGCCCCTAAACAGAATTACCTCTATTCCTCACCCTCCCCCTCCCTCTAAAAGGAGAGTATATAAATTTCTGGGACCCCATTGGGATATTGGATAATCACTCCGTGATTCTCACCATATGAATGGTAAATAAACCGATTTCTCTTATTAATCTACCTTAATGGTGACTTGATCTTTCAGTGAACCTTCTGGAGTGAAGGGAAGTTTCTCTTCATCCCCACAATGACCATTTGGGTTGTTTCTAGTTTTTGGCTATTACATATAAGGCTTCTATAAGCATTCAGGTATAATTTTTTATATGGGTATATGCTTTAATTTCTCTTTGGTAAATACCTGGGAATGGGATGTCTAGTCATACAGTAAATGTAGGAAAATGCTTTTACGTGAAGTTCAAAAGCAGGCAAAACTAGTCTGTGGTGACAGAGGTGGTAAGAATAATTAACTTGGGGGTCTATTAATTAAAAAGGAGCACGGGCGCTTGCCTGAGTAATAGAAATGTTAGAAATGTATCTTGATGTGAATGATGTTTAAACAGATAAATACTTGTGTAAAATTCATCAATCTGTACACTTAAGATTTGTAGATCTTACTTTAAGTTATAACTCAATGAAAAAACAGTAGTAATAGAAACAAAAGCAAAAAACTGCCAAAAACCTTTATGTTTATTATCATAAATATATACTAGATATTTAATGGTATTAATAGATAAATAATCATTTAGAAGTGATAAAAATACTTGTGGTTTGTATATAAGGTGTCCATATATTTTAGATACATACTGAAGTATTTATTAATGAAAAGATACAACGTCTAAGATTCACTTAAATTAAACCAGGGTATATTAATATAACTGAAACAAGATTGGTCATATTCAATAAATATTGAATCTAGATGATGCATACACTGGATTGTTTTATTCTATCTACTTATGTGTATATATATATTTCAATTATAAAGGTTTGTTTTTTAAAAGATTATTTAGTTCAGATTTCTATACTCAATACTAGCTTCTGATCTTTCTTCTGAATAGGTTGGTGCAGTCTCTGTGCTCCCTTACCTGTGTCTCTCCCATTAATAGGGGTAACAGTTGCTATGTATTGACTTCTTAGAAATTACCAGGCTCTGAAATAATTGTTTTATATATATATATATAAGCTAGCTAGCTATTTTGCTAGCTAGAAAGATAGACAAATTAATAAATAAATTAAATCCTCATTTCCCCCTGTTCCAAATCAGGTAAAAGGAAGTCATCCTTTGCTTAAATTTTTGAATCTTGTGAGAGTTGATGCAATGAGATTGAGAGATGGCATTAAAAGCATCCATAAACTATTTGATTGATTTAGTTGTAAAGGAGCTTAGAGAAAAGATTGGAAAAGGTAAGGAGAAAGGCAAGGATTAACCAGAGCCAGCCATGGATTCAAAGCAAAGAACTGTAAAGCCTGGGAGAAAAAATGAAAAAGGGAGTTGGGGTCAATCCTGGCACTGGGGAAAATGTTTTTTCAAAAAAGTTAGTCCTGTTTTATGAAGGAAATCTCTCCTTGGATTTATTTTGCCCTGCAATAAAATTTTAAAATTGGTTTTAAAAATACCAGCAGTGATCAGCGTATTAAAGTCTCTGACAAGTCCTGATTTAAAACAAACAAATAAACAAACAAAAAAGAATCTCAATTACTTGTTAACCCAGAAATTCCCATACTTATTTGGCCACACTTCCCTGGACACACACACTCAGCTTTTTGGCTCTGAAGGAAACTTGAAATATTTTACCCAAAATAGGACATTTTGACACACTGGACTGCCTGAAAAAGGCCCAAGGTCTCTCTGACCTTTTCCCACCCCGCCACCATTGACTATCCCCAAATCCTTGAAGTTTCTTTATATGCCTGAGATCCAGACCCACCTGTTAGGCTGGGACAAGGAGGAAGGGGAACAGATGCTTTGTCCAGGCGGTTTCTATTGAGAAATAGATGATGTTAGGAGATGTTTTATTTACTTGGAGCAACATATTGACCAGAAAGGGGCTTCCAAGAAGGGAACACATGATGTGTCAAGGGGTCCCCAAGGACTAAACAGATGTGGTTTATGATAGGGGGATCTCCAAGGACTGACCAATCAGAAAGAGGTAGAAAGGCTACAAAATGGAGATATGATCAAGGCCACAAATGAGGGTCCCTGGAACATGCATACAAGTAAGGTGACAATATCTTCAAGTGACCTACCTTCAGTAACATAGTAAAAATCACAGCCACCAGTGCTATGACAGTTTACAAATACCATGGCAACCCCCAGGAATTGCCTTATAAGGTTAAAAATGGGGAAGGTTCCCAGTTCCAGAAATTCTCCACTCCTTTCCAAGAAAAACCATAAATATCCCTCCTCCCCCAACTTAACACAAAATTAGGGAATTAGCATAAAAGGGAAAATCTTGTTAAACTCCAGGTCTCCTCCACTCGCGGGGGTTAACCCATTCCTTCTCTGGAATGTACTAGGCTTTAGTGACTTTGGCGCTTTTCCTGCTTGCATCTGCTTGGTCTGCTCATTTGCTTTGTTGACTTGCTACCAGCAACCATTCTTTGTTACCGGGAACCAAGAAACAGGGAACACGGACCTGCCATCCGATCCCCACACCTGACACACCTAAGAGAGCAATTAAATTATTTTCTTCCCGTCCCTGTAAGACCAGAGATGTGACCACACCAGAACAGACTCTTTTAAGAAAATAATGTCCCATCTCTCAGACTCATTTAAATTCCAAAGGGAATTATTTGCCAGTTAATTTTCATTCCCCATCCATTCATCCTCTCTTGTAATTTTTTATTGTCCCTCAACAGAATGCTTCTTTCCCCCTCCCATGATAACCCATTTTATCAAAAAGGCATAGTAGCTTCTGAATCCTGTTGGGAGGTTGAATCCTCATTTTGTGAGGCTTCCCATGTATACACGCTGAATAAATTTGATAATTTTTCTCTTATTAATCTGCTTCATTGTAAGTTGATTTTTCAGTGAATCTCCCGAAGGTGAAGGGAAAATTTTCTTTTCATCCCAATAGCCCCTATAATGATCTCCAAAATCTAGTGATTGGAATACGCTTTGGGATGTCCTTTCTCAGATTTCTAATCCATTCTATGTGTGCTTTTGTTCAGAACACCCTTTCTGCCCAGTACTGGGATTTTGCCTATTCATTGTGTCTCCTAAGGTGCAGCTCAGCCTGTGACCATCCAAATTCTTTTTTTTTTTTTTTATTTCAGGATATTATGGGAGTACAAACATTTTGGTTACATGTTATGACTTTGCCTCATCCAAGCCAGGATTAGAGGCATGCCCTTCCCCCATACAATGCTCACCACATCCATTAGTTGTCAGTTTACCCACCCCATCCCTCAACCCCCAAGGAATATTACTACCATATGAGCACCTTAGTGTTGATCAGTTATTGCCAATTTGGTGGCGAGTACATGGAGACCTTATTCTTCTATTCTTGTGATA